>PPJX02000110.1:0-55076 GCA_003705915.2 Lipomyces lipofer | reverse complement strand
GAGATCTTTTGGCCGTCCCTGGGTCCTCCGTGCCGTCGGAAAGAGCTTTTTCTGAAGTGGCAATCTTATTACATGTCGCAGCACCAGCTTGGGTGATAAAACCATTGAGGCATGCATATGCCTGAAGCGTCGGGATTGGTCAAGAGAAGTGAATGATGGTATGTCAGAGGAGGATTTAGAGTCAGATGCAGAAGAAGCGGCAGCAATGCATATTGAGTTGCTGAACTGTTGGTTTTCCGTTCTGAAAGCAAGCTAATTCGTTTTGTGAATTAATATTGTATCTAATTTTACTTGATTTCATCCAAATTTTCTAAGAAAATGTGAACTCAAGTGGACTTAACTCAACTTAACTCAACTTAACTCAGACATGGATTAAGTCGACTTAACTCGACTTGCGAGGTTGAGTAAGTCAACTCAAGTTTTCCCGTGGTCTTGACTTAAGCTTAACTGAACTTGCACATTATGCAGCGCAAGGGCGCTTTCAATGACAATTCGTGTTGGTAGCTAAAAGGCAGAGTTTCAGAGCACAGATCCCAAAGGTTGATTGTACTACATTACACAGCTTCCCTGATGAACAATACCCACGCAATGACACTCTATAGTCACTGAAAAAACAAAAAAATGCAGACCTCTACCATCTTTACTTTAACTTCTCTCCATATGACTCCACATCCTCTGCAATAATCTCCTCCTCATCCCGAGCAATCAAAAGCTCATCGTCCGGGTACACTGCACTCTCTAGCATCGTTTCTTTCGCGGGAGCAAGTTTGCAAAACACCCAATACATCAACATGGAACTGCCAAACCCGTAGAAGTATCCACAGTAGTACAATTCGTTCATTCCGGTGCTGATCTTGATGCTCGTATTAACTTTGCCAAGGAACCCAGGGAACAATGGGACCCATCCGATGAAGAACGCAGCGAGCGCACGCCAGTTGATGCCGTATTTGTTGTAGCGATAGATGCCATGGGGCTTGTACAGCTCCCAGGTGTCATACTTCCGACCGTGTACCAAAAAGAAATCGGAGATTAGAATTCCACAAATAGGAGCAAGCCAAACTGTGTATCCGGACATAAAGGAAAGGAAGCTGGTCGCGGAGGTAAGGATATTCCAGGGGGTGAAGGCCCACGCACCGATTATAGACACGAGGAACTGGCCGCGACGGATGTTGATATACTTAGGAAACATGCAGTTGAGATCATTGGCGGCGGAGATAGAGTTAGCGGATACATTGGCGCAGGCTTGTGAAAGGTAGAAGCCAGCTGCACAAAAGAAAGCGGCGGCGCGACCACCCTTAGATGTCCAGTTGTCGACGAACAACAGAGGATCCCACAAGATCTGGCCGTAAAGAACTTTCGAGCCACCTGCACCAACAACGCCAAAGAACGCAATGAGAATAGCGGTAAACGGAAGAGCAATAGCCATGGTGTACGTGTTGCGGACGCGTTTCGTGTACCGAGTGAAATCGGGCGAGTTGATAGCGAGAGTGGCCCACCCGCCGATATTGGAATATAATCCCTGCATGAAAACCCAACTGAGTGCAGAGCCATGGACGGTATTGCCAGCAGTCCACAAGGAGTTATTGCCAACGCCTGCGTTTTTAATAGTCCATCCCATCATACCAAAGCCAATAATTGGAAGAGTGATGGCCTTGAGAGTGAAAAGGAATTTGATTTTAGTCATTGGAATGTAGTGGAGGGGAAGCACTGAGATATAGTAAATAACATAGGCAGTCATGAACTGAGTGTTGATGTTAGCGCTAGCTGGTAGATGGTTCTGGACATGTCGGAACGATGGCCAAATGGCGTACAGCATAGACCCTGTTCCGCATTAGCGAACTCGAATAGAATGAAGTAAAATATGCACGATGACATACGAACACACTCGGCGCCAGTATACGCACTGATGCCGTACCAGAACATTCCCACAATCATACGCATGAAGATCATGAGATACGACAGATAGTAACCAAACGCAGCACGAGACTGAACTGAGAAAGAGACACGATACTTGGCCCCTACATAGCCGTTGATTGTAATGATAATACCGATAATGATTTCAGAAATGGCGACGTTGATCAAAGCAACCTTCCACGACATGCCAATCTGCATAAGCGAGGCGGCCTTACGCCAGCCGGACGGTGAGAAATTGTCGGAGATCCAGTACGTAACGTAGTTCATAGCCGTCCATGTTCGATCCTCGGGAGGTACGGGATCCAAATCTAGAGAGGTCAATTTAACTGTTCAAATCTAGCAGTCAAACAGAACAACTATAAGCATACCCTTATTACTCCGTCGCAAGTCATCATGGCCGTCAAGCATCATCTTCTGGTTGACACGATGCCAGAATCCGCCACCGCCACTGGATAGAGGCTCGATTCCAGTGGTAGTGGCGGTTCCCATTTCCTGAACCTGGAGGTTGTGTTCCTTAGACATCACTGCGACGAGGGTAAGTCAGAGTGGGTGGCTGAGGATTTAGATTGAGACAGGGGGAATAAATGTATTTAAATACAGCTCTGAGATTGCCAAGTGGCAGGGAACGAAGGTTGCAGCTGTCATCGGTTCCGAGATACGTGACAGGATGAAACTTCGGCACGATAGGGACGACGAGAGTCAGGACCGAGTGGAGAGGAACCGAAGTAGCGGAGAGGTACAGGGAGTCGACGTATCCGGTACCCTCTTAGGTCAATCGCTGACCTTCTGCGACTCAATGACACTAGCCAATGCAACGCTAGAATGTACTCCAAGTATGCGTTCTTCGTCCAAGTACACCCGCGAGTTTATAATTCGTTAACGTCAAAGTTCTCATCTGATTCTCGTCATTTTAGATACAGCTTTTCCACCACTCTTGAAAATCGCAACAACCTCCTAGATCTTAATTCTGCCACAATTTCAGTCTTTTTAGGGCAGTAGTCAATTGGCAATCTCCATCTCTTGGAAATCTGGGTATCTAAGCCTTGACGGCTTGCCGAGATCGCAGCCGAGAAACTTTGGATGGCACGCCATGTGGGTCCAAACTTTAATCTGCACATGCAGATAGGGCCGCAACCTACCCTACCTTGGCACGAGCAACGTGTTCCCCGTTTGGTACAACGCCGGCTTACACTCCGAAAACTTCAGTCATCGTGATAACGAATGGGTCGCCTTATTGCGCGTGCACCATAGTGAATTGATACTGTCGGGCGACGCGCGGGGCCAGAGCAGGGCCAGGCTGACGGTTAGGGCTTGGCAAACTGCTCCAAAAACTCGCTGAGAGTTCACCAAGGCTAGAATTGCTTGTTACATTACCGAAACTGTGGTGTAAGAAAAAGCTGTTGCTTGTCTGCCGCCGTATCTTGAAGCTGGGAAAGTAACTGATCCCGCCCCGATCAAGTACGATATGGATATTATTAGCAAAGCAAATCTGTCGGGAAAAACACGATTAAAGAAGAGCCTTATTCCCACACTTTCGGAGACTTACTTGCAGCGCTCAGCAAATCCAGATGGGCACCGCTCTACGTGCAGTAGTTGTGTTCGATATGAGCCCTACTCTTGAGAGTCAACAACGCCATGAAAATCAGCTTGCGACTTTAGAGCTAATGCTATAGTTGATAACGTCGCTGGAAGCGATGGGCTCACTTGTATGTACTGTACCAAAGACAAGCTGAAGCCTAGGTGTTAAAACCGATCCATTTCGTATACTTTTGTCCACTCACACACGTCAAGTCGGAAACCGTGCCGCAAGTTAGTTTAAATGCCCGAAATAAATCGAATGATGTTCCAATAGTCCGCATAAACCTATGTCCGTCGTCCATTGACGCTCTAACTCAACTGCTTCGTCGAATCCAGAAGGATATGTCAACTGAGAAGATTCAATCTCGCCGCAGCAAAAGTGACGCGGAATTCTGTGTGGCGCCGGAGCCAAAAGCCACAATTCTTCGCGCTCTACCCGGAACCCAGATAAGAGTACGCCAATCCCAGATGATAGTGATCGTACTTCGGTACCGTACCAATCTTTGAGTCACCCAACAATTAAGCCGTTCAAGGTTGTTGCTGTTACTTTATCACTACGTACAGTATATTAACAATCTCCGCTTGTATCAATTCTCTTCAAAACGTGGAACTGATAATGCCACACTAGCATGTCCAGAGGCCCAGAGTGTAGCTTGGTCGTCCGTCGTCTTGTGAGCTCAAGACTTTCGTTGACAGCCCCGGCACCTTGTAAACACTCTCGAGACATCCACATGACAGATGACTCCTGTTTCGTGGCGTTTTAAGGTAGCGTGCAGAATACGTCAATGTGGAATCCAATCGTTCTCTCCGAACTTCAACGTCGCTTCTACATGCTCCGTCCTTCAAGTCTTAAAGTATCACTCAAAGTACTCCCCCCACCTCCCCTTATTGCGTCTTAGACGATCATACACTATCCAGAACTTTTTTGGAGAAGGGATAAAGTCTGTGTGCCCGCTTGTGCTTGTGTTCGTGCGCAAACGTTATCTTTGGCCGACCCGGATAATGCAGCTTGAATGCTGCTATCTTGAGTTTTGGCCAGTGCATGCGCTATCGATCATGAGCATTTGCCAAACGGGCCCTCGCAACAAACTTTTTTATTTGCTTGATCGCGTAAAAAGTTAGTGGATTACCCAACAGCTTTGCGCCTGAAATGGTTCATGCTGACGCAATATTTTGAACTAAAGCGCAGTGATCAGTGCGCCTTTCCGACCTTGAGCTTGCTGCACATCTATTAGAATTTAGAGATAGCAAGTTGATAGCAGTCGATCAATAGTTGATTGACTCCAATTTCAAATGCCAAACAGGTTATAGACCAATATTATCCAACGATAAGCTGGTTCGCCATCCGGAGCCCCGAGGCGACAAACTCGGGACGTCCTGATGACTCAAATACATGATGATGTCCATAAATTTGTGACTCTACATCAACCTGTTCCGTTGTCAGCACCTAGGTCTCGGACCTATTACAACGATCATTTTGGTACTTCTTCTCCCATTCTCTTCGCTTTCGCCCTGCCCCTCGGTGGCGTTTCGTCGTGACTACTGTAGGTGTTCTGGCGTCTCCATCGTTAGGGGGGAAGCGCCCTAATGCGGCGCTGTTGGGAAGCGCATGTATGCCCATGTAATTCTGAGAGACTTGTGACATAATGAACTGGCGTCGATAAACTTCTGCGAGGACACGACTTCCTCCTTTTAATCGCATTTTGAGAACTCAACCGTCAATATGGATATATGGATGGAGGTCTAATGACCACTTACCGACTAGTTCTACCTCGTCGCAAAGTATATGAGCAGGAACAACAAAGACAAAATATAGGGAGAACTAGATCATGGGAGCGTTTAGATTTTGCATTGTGAGTGGGAATGAAGGCAATATCAAAATGATTAATCCTCATTTTTCGTACATATACACGCTACAGAACAGACCACAGATAAATCAGGTGAACATAATTATTGCACATATCTAAATGACTTTCCCACCGGCTCATAACTGTCGTCGTCAAACATTGCACATACGTCATATTACAGGATCGTCTCCCTAAACCTTCAACTTAAAGTTAATCTGCCTATTGCCCAGCCCCGCCGCCTTCTCGATATACTCCTCCCTCTCTTTCTCATTCAATTGACTCCACTCTCTATCCCTCCTTTTATTATCCAAAACATAATATTGTCTAATAATAAGCACCAGAATAATCGACAGGATATTAACCGCGATCAATACCCCATTTCCGCGGTGATAATATGGCGCGTCGCTTTCGCGGTACATATTTGCAGCGAGGATGTTTCCACATTGGACTGAGATGTTATAAACGGCCATTGCCATGGAGCGGCGGCTAGAATCGTTGGAGTTGGCGGAGATCCAGGATATAAGGATGGGGTGGTAGTAGGGATAGCCGAGGATGAGGGTGATGAATGTGAAGCGGAGCCAGCGGGAGGCTCCGTCGGAGATGACTTCGAGGAGAATAAGGTTAGGGAGAACCCATAGGGCAGAGAGGATGGCGAAGACCCAGCGGACGCCGTACTTATCAGACAACTTTGAGAATCCAATCGTAAGATGAATATTAATGATTGCATACGGAATGGTAAGCAAGTTTGTAACGATCTGCGAGAAGCCGAGTTGTCGAAGAGTGATCGTGAGATAATAGCTTCCAGTTTGAGCTGGAACAAACGCAATGAACCCAAGCAGGAAGATAGGGAACAGGTACCGATCCGTAAGGGTGGTGAAAACGGCCTTGAGAGAAACAGTAATACTGGACATAATGCTCTCATTCTTGAACGTAACACAATCCTGTTGGTTCCGTTTAGAGGGGTCATCCTTAACGATGCGAGCTCTGAGAATCGCCGTCTCACGAGCGTTGAAAACACGGGAGATAACGTTGTGGCGCAGAGAAGGCATAATGAAGAACGAAGAGAGGCCAATAACAGTGGTGAGAACACCCTCCAACAAAAACAGCCACTGCCATCCTCTCAAGTCACCGCCCATCTGGATAATTGCCGACGCAAGAAGGGCACCAATAACATTTGTACCGGCTTGTGTGGCCCAAATCCAAGAGTATCGCATGGACAGCTCGTTTTCCCTGTAGAATGAAGAGAGATAGAAAGTCAAGCCAGGAACGAATCCGCCTTCGCATGCACCGATGATAGAACGAGTGAAGAAAAAAAAGGAACGATCTTTGATAAAAATCTGAAATATCGAAATTACCGCCCAGGAGCTCATAATGATTGGTAGCCAAACTTCAGCACCAAGCCGACGCACCATAGCCTGTGATGGAATCTCGAAGAGAAGGAAGAAAAGAAGAAAGAGCGTCTGTCCGAGGTTGTACTCGTTCTGCGATATGTCTAACAAACATTAGCATACTCTTAATCGTTGAGACAGTTAGAAACGGAACATACGCGCATCCCTCAAAAAATCTGCCGATATAGCATTCTGGATATTATTCCGCACAAGCTGAAGCGAGAAGAACATAATGCACGCCCATATCATTACTCGGTAGTCCAGCTTTCTTCGAATGATATCTTCCTCCTCGGGTTCCCAAGCGGGTCTGTCGGGGAACATTTATTTCAGTCAATAAACTGTTCAACCATTATTCAAACAAAACCACCAGCTGCATACTTTCCCTCGGCCCAGAGGCGTTCTATTTCAGCAGCATGGCTGTACGCTTCATCTGTTACTACCGTACCGTCTTTGAAAGTGTCGTAGTAAGCCTTCTTCTCCTTCTTGAGCAACGATGTCGAAGGATCCTTGTTATCTTCTGCAGTAAAATCCGCCGCGGAGGACGCGTCAGGCGACTTGACCATGTCGAGTCCCAAGTAGAAGCAATATGAAACGAGTTTTATGCAAGTTATGCTGAAGACAGAGAGAAGGAAAAGTGTAGAGCAGAAATGAACAGGGTCGGAACAACGTCAATATAGTATAGACGCTGCTCAGAGGCAGCAGCTGTCTTTACATAAGGGCATCGCTGGCAAGCAGCTATCGCACCATTTTGGCTCAGATCACCCCAGAAGCGACATAAGGTGGGGGGTAAGCAAACATCACGTAATTGCCCTGTTACCTGTCGAATTGGAGGAGACATATAAACGTAGTTACTCTGGTCACCATCATGAAATTGAAGGTGCCAACAAGCCGGTGACGAGAAGACAAGAGATTATTTAGGCTCCTTAATGAAAATAAGGACAAGAAATTCTAGTCTTAATAAAATCCACTAAAAGGCAAGCATTTCCTTAATCAACGAATCCTGCTATTCGCTATATTGCTCTAGCTTGACCGTTCACCGATCTTTGCTGGCTGCCGAATATGTGCCTGGAACTTCCGATGGTGACAATTTGACCAGCGATGGCGTAATTATGCTGGGTTAGGTACGATACTTTTTACCCAATGAAATCATCCCCACTCACCACCACATCACGAACTTGCCGAGAACAAGTCACTTTGATTTGATCTATGATTCTGCTCGAACCTCGCTATGGATTGTTTCATTGTCGTACTTGTCATAGTTGGCAGTCGGACGATTTGGATCCATGACTCTATTCCTGCCTTGTGGATGGATCATATTATCCAACTTCTTGCAGGTCATGAATCATGACTTCTTCAGTACCTACGTATGTGAATTTTAGGATCACTCGATTTAATTGGATTGGAGTGTTCATCTCTTATTATTTAATTGAACAAATAAGGTTCCGGTTACTCGGTCAGATAATCGCCGTACTCCTCCGGCACAACTTTCTGCCGCAATCTTTCTACCGTCCTAGATTGCATTGTCAGACCTCCAAGTCAGTTTCACGGACCAAATTCTATTCCATCAGGAATTTTGCTCGATATAGATCACGATCTTAATTTAGATTTCTCTCGGCACGCCTTTAGGGCCATCGAATTAGAGGCACTTTAACGGGAAGGACCATTCATATAACCTCAATTCTCGTGCTTCAAGGTTAGTCCATCATGGGGACTTCCAACAACTCAATTATGGCGTCAAGGGAACGTCGCGACACTTTCCGTGGTTAGAAAGTTTCCCGCTATGTGACATCATTCCGCTGTCAGTCTTGCTTCTTGATATCCCTGAGCTGTTGTCGGAGTCTGGGTTCTTGGGCTCTAGTAATGCCGAGCCGACGAATGCATCTACCCTCTATTTTGTCTAATAACGCTTACGGCCGTCCTTAGCATGAATTAATGCCACCATCCTCGCTTGCATTGATGTCGCAATCTTTTCGAAGTATTCTCTTTTGGTGCGCCTGTTGATAGTCATCACTACATACAATCGGCCACCAATCCTCACACCAATCACTAAGTCAAAGCAAATTCGAGGGTTTCTTTTATGTTAGCTTCATTTAAAGATGGCTTGACGATCATCATCATTCGATGACCACTGTAGCCGTGTTCTGCCAGTCACTAGGTCACCGATCGAAACTTTGGGCGTTTTGAGATACCATTTCGGCGAGAATTGCTCGCATGGTTGGTCTAGACTCGCGTTCGGATATTTAATTTGGTCTTAGCATGCGGTTAAGGATGTCGGATATCTCGTTCTTCGATACACTCGATGACAGGAGTTGACTCCGCCCGATCAGCAGAGCGCAACATACTGGTGGATGTGGCTCCACATCCGCTAATACCAATAATAAAATCTTTTTTCACAGTTGGTTAATTCAGCTTCTTCAATCCGCATAACGAATCAGGGGTTTGAGTTGTATCATTTGGTGGCGCATGTTGGGAATAGGTTTTTTCGTGCGAACGCGAAGTGATTGGTGAATACGAGTTTGTAATCACTGTAACTACAATTAATCGGTCTCGGAATATCGAAGTCATGAGGTGACAGGGTTTAGGGTTTAAAGTTCCAACACAAAAGTTGTCGACGCCCTTGTCCACATCCGCCTCCGACCATAAATTACCCATTCTGGCACCAAAAAATCGTCTGGTGCTAAGTGCAGACTGCGATGCAGTTATTTCCCAGTCTGGAGTAGGGGATGACACATTGTCGCTAGGGTTGATTCATGTTGCCTTTGACACACTCATGTCTCACCACTGGTCCCTTCTTGTTCATCGATGTGAGATGTCAGAACATTGGATTCTGAATTTCAAAAGCACGCATCCCTTGTGTTTCGAACGAGAGTTGTTCACACTTCGAATTGTGCACCGCCACATACACAGACACACTCTCACTAACACTGCGTACGCGACGCCGAACACGCCACTATGTACGACGTGGGATCTGCCGGGAATGTGATCTTGCTACGAGTTCGTCTTTCGAAACGTCATTACTTACAGCGTATGTGCGTACCAAGACATATGTGTTCAGGCGTAAGTATTATTCTGTGCCTTATTTGCCCTTGCCGATCGCAATCTTGGCGGTTTGGCGCCGCACCGGATCGCTTGCAAATCAAATTCCCCAGCCAACTAATACGAACGCGTTCAAAAAATTCACTGTCGATCCCGGGTATCGAGGAACAAAATATCTGGAGCGTATAAGCTACTAGTATCTTCAATAATTCGGCACGTAGTACGTGTTCATGAAAAGACTTGCTGGCTCCTGATCGACTCAGGTCATTCGCGACGCGTTTGCCGCCTCCCCCTGGATTAGCCCCCCCACCTCTCGCCGAGCTGCCGAATTCAACGCCGAACCTCACCACGATGATGCAGGAACAAGAGTCTTCGTACCGGCGCAAATCATACCCCTTAATATCTTTAAAGTCTCGAATCTACGGCCTTTATGTCCGTGAGTCGAAACGTTCTCAGTTCCATGCATTATGAAGTCCCACGCCCCTGCTCCTGCCACTTGCCACTTGCCACTTGCCACTTGCCACTTGCATCGTGCCACGATCAACAGACTCAATCCATATCTCAAGTACGAGAATAGATGTACAGTATAGTTGAACGCCAATATGAAGTAAAAGCATAGACATGAATATAAAAATGCAAGATCTTAATAGTCATACAAGTCATATCATTTATTAGTTCATATACATAATCAATACAATGTGTCACGCAAACAAAAATCCCAAAACATGTCTAGTAGCGTCCATAAAACTATAAACCCACTGTAAAATGTTACCCTATGCTCGATGCCGAATATCTCGTAAATTAAATCCAAACTCTCCAATAATTCCACCGGTTAAACTTCTATAATTTTAATTTTATCCAGAGAACCCAAAAAATGATGAGCACTATTACTCAAATTCCAGCGTCTCCGTTTTCGGGTACCAGGTCGTAGTGTCCTGATATGTGTATGACAGGACAAGCTTCTTCCCCAGCGGAGCATCCTTTCCACCGGCCTGGTAGTATATCGGCGAAGCCTGTCCTCCATAGTTGAATGCCTTCCCAGCTTTGGTCTTATACAGCTTTGTATTCGAAACATTCCACGGTCCCAACGGCGTCGGCGCGGTAAGGTAATAGAACGTAGAATCGGCCCAGAATGAGAAGAAGACGAGAAGATACGCATTGTGGTATTCCGAGAAGAAGACACTCCCGCTCGAGAACGGCATCGTGCCTTGGATGACTGCCTCGTCTCGCCGCCGTGTAGACGCATCGGGTTCGGTGGTTTCCCACTCCTGCTTCAAGGCATTCCAGTATGACCAGGTTGATTTGTCTGAGTAAGTCGATCGGGGCACTTGCGCGACATGAATGTCCCAGCGGCCATGCGCGGTGTCTAACGCGTAGAGGTAGATGACTTTATTGACGACAACGGAAGCGAATCCACCGTACGCATATGCAGTGGCGCTGATGGAAATGTCGGTCTCGCGGATGATGGTCAAACTGCCGTCGTCCTCATCGTATTCATAAGTTGCAATTGTGTATCCAACGGTAGCTGAGTGTGTCCTGTTGTCGAATTTGACGACACCCCAGATGTGTGCGGCGTGGTGGTGATCAATAGGAATGCACGGTGCGTAAGACCACAGTGCGAATCTGTCATCGTCATACTGAATCTTGGCTTCCGCAGCCGTCCAGGGAATTGCAACCACAACCGAACCCTCATTCGTAATGCTGATATCGGTAATATTCGATGGTTCATCAATCGAGTTCGCAATGGAAATCGAATTAGACGCCGCGCCGACAAAGCTTCCGTCAGACTTCTTGTACGCGAACGAGTCGTCGAAGAACCAGAACGCCCTTCGGCCGATCGGGCAGATGCACGGCAAGTCGCGTTTCACGTGCCAGGGCGAATGAGGGTCGTGCAGATGGCCATTGTCGTGTACGTGCTTGACTTTAAAGCAGTTGTGCTTGTGACCACCGTGTGCTTTGAACTTCGGACTTGACGGTACGAAGCCGGTTTGGAGCTTGGGAAGTGAAAAGGTATGTTTGGCGACGGGGGTGACGCTGCGCTTAGAAAGGGAGCTCGGCCGCTCAAAGGGAATGGCGGAGGCAACGGCGAAGACTGCGCAAAGGAGGACGATGAGACGGAAGTTCATAGTCGTAAAGGGACTTAATGAAAGTGTTGCGTAGTTAGTGAATCGCGTGAATAGATCAATTGCAGGACCAGCCAAGAATAAGGAACGTAAGCGCGCGCACAGTAGCAAACAGTCCGTGATGTTCTGTAAAGAGCACGAGCGAGCGGTGGTATATGTAAGAGAGAGGGAAAGAATTCAGAAGTGGAAGAGAGTGACAGTTTAAATGGCGAGTCTCTCAGACTGCCTTCCAGTAGTGCCAATCAATTCAAATTGTGTGTGCTCCAATAGAACAGCTGCCCCGGCGAAAGAAAACTCTGGCGAGAAAAGGGAGCTACCTCCTGATGTCTGTGTATGGGACCCAGCACGGAGGGTTCCGCCTCGAGAAGCGAAACGCGGCAAGGGGGAGGGGGGTTGTTCCGAAGTCATTTTCTGTGAGTTGCTCAACTACGCAGTAGATCACAAACTACTATGTGGCGCAGTGCCTAACCACATTAAGCCGCATTATTGATTTTAGGACACATCCACGACATACGGTCACGACTCCGTTATTCCTAAATTTCACGCTACTGCACATTTGCGAGTGCCGTATGGAGAAAGGTTTCTCAAAAAGAAAGGATGAAGTTAATCTGGGTCTACATAACTGCATCGCCTGTACCAAGTTGCTGGCTCCGTTCACGTAATTTTTTTCGCGGAAAAAACGCAAATGTTACGCATAGCCGAAGGGAACCCGAAAACTTCCTCACGCTCATTCGCCGTCATCTGTAACACCGTGGTATAAATGTATCATATTGCAGGTTGCATGCGCGAATATTAGGAAGCCACGTTTTCTTATCTGTACTTCAGACTCGGCAATGCAAATAGCATTAACCCATTCTTGGTTGTGTAAGTCGCAAGAAAAAAAAACCCCGTTCAGCTTCCAGGATCTTCTTGCGCTCTCGCCAGTTCGCGAGACCTCCAAACTTGAACATGTGGCTCCGCTTCGCTTCGGCATAAAGAGCGCATTAAACCTTACAAATGCAATAAACATTACAAAACTCACGAAAATTTCCTGAACGCTTCAAAAGCATACTTTACTCCTTGTACTTGATCATACCAATACAGTATCCAATCGCGTCGTCAGGTTGTCCATGCGGACGCCACTCATCAGGAACACAACCGAGCTCAACGGCTGCATTGGGTTAGGGCCAAGTATCAAAGTCGTGGGTCTCAGTTGAAATAAGGGGGGCCGCGATACCGCGATGCAGGTCGGCGCAGCAAGCTGCAATCAAGCTGCAATCAAGAAACCACCTTCGGGCATTTCGCACCGGCCACCCTGTGAAAATTCAGGACGGTCGCCTTCATACGACACCTGGACTTCTGGCTTCTATATCCAGACGACTCTTCAGAAAGAATGGATCTACCTAGCTGTCTAACGCTGCACCAAGCCGTTCCTAAGGAGCAGACTTTCTCTTTATCGGAAATTGGATATGCTATGCAGCAGGTGGTACTTTATCTGTGGTGATTGTTGGTTGAATTTACCTCAATGTCTGCAACCGACGCCACGACAGTCCATAGTTAGGCTTTCTTTGGATCACAAGCATGGCGCATAACATGACCGGTATCGGTCAGCAGTATCATGTGCTCTATAGGCGAGGCGATAGATAATTGCTCACCTCAAACCAAACCTACATTAAATCAATGAAACTAAATCTTCACAGAAAAGGCTGCGTCACCGCCCAAAATCGCTAAACATATAGCAATTTTTTTGAAGTGAAGGCAACCCTACGAGATAAAAGAAAATTGAAAATTTATAAATATATATAACCTTAGAGTATTACGTAAAGTTGCTATCTTCGAATTCCGGTGCTTAAAAGTCACTCACAACAATTACATCAATGAAGCCTACCAATTGCAATTCAGCCATCGTCGGATAATGATCATGTTATACGGGATTAGGGTTAGCGCGCTATCACGTGCCCTACTCAATATCCGGCGCGTCAGTTATCTGCTACACGAATTACAGTGCTACTCTATGCCCCGCCCACTGTCCAACGACTCCTGCTAGGCAGCACCCGGTGGTTGAAGATTATCACCAAGACAAATCGTCGTGGGTATAATTAAATGGATATGAAGAGGAAGGAAGATCGAAGGGACTGCGATTTGTTTCTGTCCTAATGCCTGACCAGAGGTTGCGCACAGGTCAACTACCACCGTGGACTGTAGCAGATCAAGTGGATACATCACATTTAAATTGAGCTTCTCTCGGATTTGAGAAATACAATTTCATAACCATGTCCGTTCATGTTCCACAATGTATTGCTCTAATTCTGACGAATTCGTCGCGCGACTACTTCTTAAAGCAGAACTCGTGGTCTAATCAAGTATGTGGCTGAACAACATTGCGGATTTGACAGCTTATCGAGTCCAAGAATGCACGTAGTCTGACTATAACATAGATCAGGACATTGATATATCACGTTTTAACTTGGTATTGCTTCGGTTTGCAAAACAGGTTGGGTCATTCATTTGCTTCCAAACGAAGCGCCAACCAGTACTTTTTTTTACATAATTTGCGAGCTTTTTTTACGTAGAAGCAAGTAGTCGGCATCTTACCTATATTCTTATATTTTTAGCATAGCAAAGTACAGATTGCTGTAGACTGCTCGAAAATCATGATTGTGGTGGAATTCAATTTTCGTCTATCTCATGTCATAAGGGTTCAAAACCACGACGCGCCTGCCACATATATAAAGAATTTATCAACTACCCTTAGGGCGCACCCGGACGACGAGGCGACAACAGCGATTCCTTGCCAGCCCTGTAAGCCAAGGTTCGCTCGCAGCACCATTCGGCTTTACTCGAAAAACACTGTTTAGATCTGCGTCAGGGAACACGCCCTAGACCGTATGAGGTTATTGTGTTTTGGGATGCGCCGCACGATGAGCCGACGCGTCTCGGCTCCGCCTCACATCAATGTTATTGTTTATGTTGGAATTTGGGTTAGCGTTGTAATACTTCATGCACACCAATTTAGATATGCGGCCTTTCATATGTTTCATTGCGGGAGTTACAGTATAAGTACGTGTCCATTTCGAGATCCTACTATCTTAAATGCCACTCTTGTCTTCGATGACAACAGTTGTCAATAACCCTAGGTTTTATAGAACTTCTCGTGTGCGCGAAGTGCTCGGACTTGGCCAAGTATACATTTGATGCGTCGGCAACATTCCATGAGAGCATTTTCCAATACCGCTTCGAACCCGCACTGCAGGGGAGGGTTCACAACTCCATCTGGCCCTCGTGGTTCAAGTCCGTCACATGTGTTGTCCAACTGGAAATGGTACGGGAAGATTATTGGAGGCTAGTCGGCACATTATGTGCGGCATCAAAGTAACGATCACTGCCAAAAGAGAAGAGAGTGCAACAGTAGAAGAAAAATATATAGATGCAGTTAGAATCGACCAGTTATATTTTTAGGGTTTAGGGTGCACATTTGCGAAAGTCTGGTCCCCTCCCAACGCAAAAAATACCCTGCCACTAGTCAACTTAATTTACCGCGAAGGCCATTTTTCCTTTTGAGTGTGTGTTACAGGGTTAGGAGAGGGAATGCGATTTAATCTGTGAGCTGGGCGAGGTGGTGCGGTGATTTCCTTTCGCTGTGAGAGACTACTACAACGCTCCGCAAATCTTACTAATTGCAACTATGGCAGGCTTTACGGTCCGCAGTTAAGGACGTAAATCCGGAATCGGCCGGCGCAAATCGTCTACGCTCCCCCTTTCCCATGTCCCGCAGTTCGGCTTCACCTAAACTACCTTTGCGGATCGACGACGAACAAATTTTCAAGTCCGTATTGTGTGCATCAATCGTATTATATCTTCTGTTTGGTCTTCATCAGATGTGCTATACTATAAGCTGGGCTCATCGAGGTTCTGCATCGAGTAGGATTACCGGCATCACTCGGCAGCACAATTGCCACGCATTCCTGATTGAATAATCGAATTTTTCGGACTCCATCGCAGGGCTACGTCGTTCTAGTGCAGATTGGATTTGGTGATATCAACAGATTTGGCAGCAAGTAGCATTCTTGGAGATCACTGTTGCTTCTAGAGAAAATTGTCCGTTTAGGATTGATGCCGAGTTCAACTATGGATGGCCAAGCTACACCAGAGTCAGGTGCGGCTAAGTCGGCTTCGAAGCGGACTAGGATAGTAATCTCATGTACGGAATGTCATCGTCGGAAACAGAAAGTATGTTCGTGCAATGTTATCTGTAGAATATCGTTGAGGAGCAACGAGTTGGCAGCTAACTCTGCGCACAGTGTGATCGGAAGCTACCGTGCAATCAATGTATCGCGCGAGATGCCGAGACACTCTGTCGATATGCCTTTCTCGAACGGTCATTCCCGACTCGATCTCAATCTTCCCGCGCTGGTGCTACAACTTCTCGGAAGAGACCCGCTGTCTCTGACATCGATACGTTGCCTACAAGCACTACGACGACTTCGCCGAAGATATCCACACCGACTGCCTCATTCCTTCGAACATCGTCGTCGTTAACCAGTGGAACCACTTCAACGAGCACAACAGACTACAGCAATCTTACCTCTCCAGCGAAAGGTCCATGGATCATTCCCAAGCCTAATGGCACGGCAGCATTTCCGGACGCCCGGAATACCAACGGGACCGGTCACTGTGCTAGTAGTAATAGTCCCTCAAGCAGCGAAGAAGAGTTTTTTGCGACTGTGGAAACTTCAAAATACTCTGCCTCCGACTGGTATAAAGAAGACGATGATGAGGATGTTGAAGATACTTTGGGATACTTTACGTCTGGTGTTGCCAATATCGCGCAAGATATCGCTGAGCTGAAGCTATGCTCGAGATCGATCACTTCGAGCACAGTTTATTGCGACTCAGCTAAGAATATCAAGGTTGCTTTTCGAAATAGGAAGATCGCAGCTCGTCTTCTCCGCACCATGCCGCCGCGTCCTTATGTGGAGTTAATGATCAAAATATTCTTTGCAGAAGCGGACTTTTACCAGTCGCTCAATAAGATAGCATTCTGGGACACCTTGCGGAACTGGTATGAAATGCGCGACAGGTCGGATGATGTTCATACAGTGGCGTTGGTATTTCGGTTAATGTCCATTGCGCTGCAGTTTGTCCCCGAAGAGCACCTGGACAAGATCCAGCAGATCGACACAAACCCCGAGGCACTCAGCCACGACTACTCACAATCAGCGATCGAGCTGGCAGCACTGCTACCTGACTGCTACGAGAAGGTACTGGAAAGTGTTCTTCACACAGCCTGGCTCAAGTACGAAGCACGAATGAAAGAGAGCTGGTATTGTTTGGCAACCACGATCCGCATGGCTCAGGAGATCAAGCTACACGTTGAAGAGCCAGGCACTCCACCGTCGTACGAACGCGAGAAGAGGCGGCGACTGTGGTGGATGCTCTACTACTGGGACCGGTGTATAGGCCTCATTCTCGGAAGGCCGATCATGATCTCGGACGACATTTGCAATGTGCCTCTGCCGCTAGACCTCCCGGATGAATGTTTTTACCCAAGGATCACCACAGCACCACTGGTCACTGTCTTTACTGGCCGTGTCCTTTCATTCAAGCTCTCGCAACACATGTCCTCCCTTGATTCTGACCCTTTCCTGCTCTTCAAAAACCTCACAATCTTCACCGCCTCACTTCCCTCATATATTTCCGTCTGCGCGCCCGACACCTCCCTCGACGACCAATACCCATTCCTCGTCGCCCACCGCGAATCCATGGCCACCACCATCTGCATGATCCAATGTGCCCTCTATCGCCGCAGAGTCCCTATCGCGAATCCCCTCTCTTTCTGCCTCCGGCTTCTCACTGCCGGCGAAAGACTCCTTTCCTTCTCCAAAAAGCACCAGTACAGACAGTTTATGATCGTCTATCACAACCTTGAGCCCAGCGTGCTCATTTGTCGCGAGATCCTCAAGATGAGCGGGCGTCTCGCGGAGTCGGAGTTCATACTGTGTAATGACTCACGAGGAAACGTGATCGATGTGCCGTTGTGTCTGAATGCGGTTGATGCGGCGTTGGGCCGCTTGCGTAAGGTTAGGGCGCGGAATAAGATCGCTGTGAAGGCTTATCGAATCCTGAAGGAGTTGCTTCGGATGGTGAAGATTCAAGTTGAGAGGGAAAAGAAGCGGTATGATGTGATGATGAAAGCCACACCGTTGGTTTCGTCTAATGACGATGAGCGGGAGCAATCACAGGACGAGGAGGTCAAGGCACTTGCGGTGGCTCAGTTCGACAATAGCATGACATATTCGGATGAGGTTTTCAATTGGGCTCCTGAATCCGTTAGGTCTCAGACGCAGCAGCTAAGTCTAACCGAGTACGTCTCTTCAGAGCACGTTAGTATCGCAGATCTGGATGATCCGATGCTGGATGAATCGGTGGACGGGATGTTGCAGCATTCTGACTCTTCGCCGTCGTCAGCCGCTACCGTCAGGGCTAGCCTTCAAGGTGGTGCAACACCAATGACACCACCGCCTGCTACCGTTTTGCCACTGGGATTGACCTGTGGCATGTCGCCTACGATAATACAGTCGCCCACGTCGGTGAATACGCAGCATGTGGTTGATACGTCCGAGATTGTGCCACCGTCATCAAAAGTGCAGCCGCTGTCCACACGGCAACATATGCCACATATTGCGGGCGCAGAGCACATCGAAATTGGAGATCAAATGCTGTTTTCCTGGTCGGACGATATGATTCCTGATAACTTTGACGTATCGGCAATTGCAGAACAGATTCAGCTGGGTATGTTTGGTTAATAGATCAGACGGAATTGTAATAGCCTTTTGAATTATCTTAAACTTGTCATTAAGATGAATTTGCATGGGCATACTAGATACACGTATTTTAAGTTCTTTGGGCACGTTTCTGCCTAGCCATTCATGCAAAACAAAGGAAAAATCCTGATGGGAATTAATTTGTCATTAAAATAAAATACAGGCCCTTACAATTCAAATCTAAAACAATGACCCCTTCGTTTCGTAAGTCACACACGCATGTTCGCATACTTTCCCGTCATGCATCACTCTAGCCCAAAACGCAATTATAGACGCTTGATGATCTCCTCGGTGAAGTGCTTCGTGCCAGCGGTACCTTTCAAGTCGCGGGTAATGTTCTGGGGTCCCGACGCAATCGTGGAGAGGACGGCGTTCTCGATCTTGTCTGCGTGCTCATTGAGCTTCATGTGGCGCAACATCATGACGGATGAGAGGAGGAGGGCGGTAGGGTTCGCTAGGCCCTTGCCGGCGATATCGGGGGCAGAACCGTGGACTGCCTCGAAGATGCTGACTTCGTCGCCCATGTTGCCAGAGGGGGTGAGGCCGAGGCCGCCAATGAGGCCGGAGCACATGTCGGAGAGAATATCACCGTACAGGTTAGGCATGACCATGACGACGGGCTTGTATGGCTCCGGGTTGGTGACGATCTTGAGGCAGGTATTATCGAGGAGCTCGGCGTCGAGTTCGATGTCGGGAAACTCCTTGGCGATTTCCCTCGCAGTGGAGAGGAAAAGACCGTCGGACATCTTCATAATGGTGGCTTTATGGACAACGAGGACCTTCTTCTTATTGACCGAGCGAGCGTACTGGAAAGCGTATCTGATGACACGCTCGCAGGCAGGTCGAGTAATGAGCTTAATGCTCTGGACAACGCCGTCGACGACAACGTGCTCAATGCCAGAGTACTCTCCCTCGGTGTTTTCTCTGATTAGGACAGTGTCGACGTTGTCGTAGGGGGTCTTGTAGCCGACGACGGAGCGGCATGGTCTCAGGTTGGCGAAAAGGTTGAATGTGCGGCGGAGCGTGAGATTGAGGGAGACGTGGCCCTTGCCGATGGGGGTAGCGAGCGGGCCCTTGAGGGCGACCAGATTCTTCTTGACGGATTCGATGGCGGCGTCGGGGATTGCGGTCTTGCCATTTTTCAAGATGGGAGTGACGTCGACGGGTTCCCAGATGATAGGGACCTATTACTGTCAGAGCGATTCAAATTCACAAGCACAAATAGACTAACCTTCGCAGCGGCATAGATATCCTTGACAGCAGCGGAGATCTCAACACCGATACCTACATGCTTCGTAAGCGATCTAATCCGGCCGACCGACAGTTGAAAATTGAAAAAAGTAACATAAAACGAAAAAGCTAACCATCACCCTCGATCATCGTGACCGTGTACTTCCCCTATAATCAAAATTTCCAGTTAATTTCTGCTCTGCAATTACACTACCACGCGCACTAACATTAGCGTTCGTCTTTCCCTTGAATTCAGCAACATTAGCAGACGAGGCATGTCTTCGGGCAGTCTAAAACATGAGCAAACATTGTCAGCTCACTGTCCACAAATCTTCTCCAGCATTCGATTGCGCAACCGTAGTATTCCTACAACCCCGCCAATGGTGTCAAGAACTCCTTATTCTCACTCGGAAGCTACTTTCAAGTGGGCCAGTGTGACAGCACCGGTGAATTCAGCGTTCGAGATTGATGCCGGAGCCTTAAAAAGCATAACTTCGACATACCTGGATCGCAGCGTTGCGGAGGGGGTGCGCAAGCGCAATGGATTGAGCGACAGCGCGTGATAACAGCATTGTCATATGTGTAATGAGCGTATGTGCGTCCGAAATCCGAAAGTTGTAAACAGAAAAGGAGAAAGATGAGACGGAATGGCTCTTGCTTGGGTCGATGTAGAGCGCGCGGCGATAGTTCGGGCTGTCGGTGGGAGCTTCCAAAAATTCTCGACACGCCTCGAGAGGTGACTCCACCCCGGCCAATCAGGGTCGAATGCGCTTTGTCATATCTTACGTCAGCATCATATTTGGATTTAGCCACGGAGCTCTTCCGGACTGAACAGTAATCGTTGCCATTATGTCATCCTATTTGTGCTGGTTCACACACTACATTCAGCGCAAATTCGGCATTCGTTGGCGAATCGCATCTAGATGACCCACAAGGTCATCACAGGAACGGGTCGGAGTTGCGCGCGCTGGGCTCGGCATGATATCCATCAGAAGCCGAGCAAATAAAAATGCCAAATGACTTGTACAAATTCACAAGCTTGAAACGGTTAACAATCTCAATTACTTTCTTATTGGCTTTAGTTAGCGTTATTTATTGGGACTTATACGCTACGAGTGTACTCTTCATATCTGGTTGACCTTGCCATTATTTTCAGGAGCCATTTTGGATATCCGTAGAATCCGGTGAGGAAGCTCCAAAACCAAAATATCGCGCTTGATTATGCTACTCCAAAGTTCAATAAAACTGAGGTCCAATAGTGAGTCTATTCGAGTCAGTCCGGTTCGCTATTTCGGAGTTCGTTGTTCATGTCCTTTCTTCAACTGGACACTGCTTTGCTAAGCATACAACATCCTTGCCACCTATAGTACCTAGTCCGCGAACTTCAAAGTCAGGGTCTTTTTAGCTTTAGTCGCACTTTAACTTCTCCTTCCTCCGCCTCTTATTCGCGAGCGCTAACCCTTAAGCAGCAGAATACTACAATGTCTGCTAGATCTTAAAATGTCCTTGAACTTGGTTGTGGGACCTTGAAAATGAGTTAGACCACCAGCCCACTGAGTAAGATCACAAAGAGATCCAGGGTTATACCGTAGCATACCTAGCATACCCATTGAACAGTCGAATGGGGAACAATCAGGGCGAGGGTTACGGTTTGCAAGTATCCGTTGGGACCCAATCTATACCGTTAGGATGCAAACTGATAATAATGCCACATGAGTTTCGCATATAATAAAGAATTAGCTTGTGGCTGTGTTATAGGCAAATAAGGAATAATTCCAGATAAATTATCAGTCTGCTAAAGATAGTACTATTTAGAAACTCGCAAATTCATTCATTTCAATCGCTACTGTTAGGGTATCGTAAAAATATTGTGTAGTCCTATCAAATGGATGACCTGGTAAAAAGGAACACAACCGAAGGAAGAAAAGTACTTAAAAAATATATAAATAAATAAAAGCCAATTTCGGCATATGTACCAGAAACGAGTGTAATTTGCTAAGTGAGTTCACACGCATCCAAAGTTGCAATCGAGTCGTGGAGCACCTTAAATTTCCGAGTTTTTGAGTTTCTGTTGCTTTAATTGAGCACATCGTGTCGAGACTAGGGTTACTCACACTACCTACCTACATCAAATTTACGTAGGTATTTCGCGACCGTAATACGTAATTAGAGTGCAGAGAATGCACTAGTAATGGAGGTATAGACGCCACATATGTCACTTCCCTCATCGCGCATGACGCATCGCACGTTGCCGAAGCTGACGATGCCGTGTAAGCGAAGACTAGAGCCTGGAGCCGAAATTCAGGGATAATAGTACAGGTGCGTAGCAACCTGTAGACTGCTGGAGATCGTGGAAGCAAATTGGCGCAAAAGAAGACGGTCTTCGAGTCGACATCGGATAACAGTCTCGGTTTTTTATCCGAACGAGTTGGGCTGTACATCACACAAGCCACTGAACGGTCAGCGCGGGGCTTTTACCAAAGTTGTCACACCCTGTCCCTGTCGAAGAAAACCCTACTCCCACTCATGCCGCGGTACAAACTTCGATCTGGGCCGATGCAAATATCTCCAAGTCCCGACCAGCTTCACCAACTCGGTCGTTTCGCTTTGCCTCCCGGACTTCCCCCTCTTTGTACAATGCCCCCATTGTCGCCAGCTGCCGGACAGGCGTGGCCCGATCAGCAGGGCACCGGTCCACAACTACAGCAGCAGCAGCAGCAGCAGCAGCAGAACCCCGATTCGCTGATACACACCCAGGTCCACCCGAAGAATTTGAAGTTTGAAGATACACAGCAACAACTGCCACAACTGCCACAACTGCAGCCGCTCCCGGGATCCCAGACGCAGCAGATGGGCCAGCTCCCCCGGTACGCCCCATCGTTCTCAGTCATGCCACAGCTGCCTCCGCAGATCGCGCCATCGATGATGAGTGGTCAGCAGACCCACTCTCACCCCGTGATTTCCCCTGGCGTCGTTCCACCCGCCCCGCTTATGTCCTCTACACCACCGCATCTAGTACAAGCACACCCACGATCTGCAGCGTCCACTGCCGGTGCGTCCTCGCAGGCGCAGGCGCAACTTCTGGGGTTGCAGCAGTCGACGAAATCTAGGCCATGTGACTCATGTCGAAGGCGCAAGTCGAGGTGTTTCATCCCCCCAAACGATGATTCGTGCGTGCTGTGCAGATTCAGGAAACAAAAATGCACATTTTTGGAGGGGCCAAAGCCAAGGAGGAAGAGAGATGCGGCCGGATTGCCGGAGGGTGCGCCAGCCTCGGCAGTGAATGGCGGCAAGGTCCAGAAGTGAGTGCAAGGCGTGCATACTACTGATGTGGACATGGTAATGGTGGTCTAATGTGTTTCTAGAACCAGTGACGGGTCACCGCCTGCGATGATCCAGCCGAACATGTCGCCACCGGACGCTACGGGTGGGCAGGCTGGGTCATCATTGCAATCGCAAGTTCCTATCCGGGAGACTTTACCTATTGAAGATTACAGTACGATTCGTGGCCACTCTCTGCTCAAGAAAACCCTCGGGCTACAGAATCCGCGGTGGTCCACATACATTGGATTGTCGTCGACATTGGACTACAGTTTTCTCGAGATGGTCTCATTCAATCGGCGGGACGAGGCTGATCTGGCGAATGGTGTTAGCTTACGCAAGGTGGCTCCCGAGGCGATGTTCATCATGGAGTACGACAGGTCGATAGATGGATACGAAGAAGTTTTACAGACATCTGATGACATCGAGCGAATAGTCGCCCCTCACGGCCAGGCGCTTGTTGATCTCTACTTTCGCATTGTCCATCCTTCGTTTCCCGTACTGCACAAGAAGGTGTTCCTGGAAAAATACGCCCGCACGCATCGCGAGTTCTCGCCGCCGCTACTGGCTGCCGTGTATTCTCTCGCGCTGAATTGGTGGTCGTACGATCCGGCACTCGCGCCGCTGCCGAAACCCGACGCAGAGAAGCTTGACAAGATCGCGCGGAAGACGTTCGCTGATGTGATTATGCGCCCAAAGCTGTCTACAGTCCAAGCAGGCTTGTTACTGCTGCAGCGACGACACGATAGTGCTGGTGACTGGCCGCTGTGTTCGAATGTGGTCGCACTCGCGGAGGAGCTTGGTTTGGGACTCGATTGCGAGAAGTGGCGGATACCTAAATGGGAGCGCGGGCTGCGACGACGACTTGCGTGGGCAGTCTGGCTCCAAGATAAATGGCACGCGCTTACACAGTCGCGGCCAAGTCATATCGATAAGCGGAATTGGCTCGTGAAGCACGTCACGTCAGACGATTTCCCCGAGACCGCAGCTGACGAATCAAACCAAGACGGGTCAGCAGAAGTCGAGAACGGGCGACGCTTATTCCAGGAAATGATTTCGCTGTCGGAAATTGTGCACGAGGTTCTCGTCACATTCTTCACCATCTCTGCCGAGCGCGAGCTCCAAGACATCGAAGATGTCCTCGAGAAAGCCAAGCCTATCCAAATAAAACTCAAGGACTGGTATCAGAGTCTCCCTGACAGCCTGCGGATGAACTCCCTCCTCAAGACTCGCAAGCTCTCATCCAACGGGTCGCTGCAGCTAGCGTACTTTGCCACAGAAATCACACTGCATCGCCGCATCATCAACGCGCTCACGGCATCGACGCCGCAGGAAATCGTACATGTGTGCAGGTCGGCTGCGCGCGTGCGACTCCTCGCGGCGATGGACTTTGTCAAGAATTTGAAGCCGGAGCATATCCAGGCCTTCTGGCACTCTGCTTCAGCTACAAACTTTGCGCTCGTGGGGACGTTCGCGGCGGTGTTGCTCGTCACGGCTCTGAACGACGAGGAATGCAAGTTCTACAAGACGTGTCTGGACGAATATCGTTGGAGTTTGCGAGTTTCGTCACGAGGGTTTGATCAGATGGCCCAGGCGCTCAAGAAACTGGATCTCGCAATTTCGCGCATTCCACTATTTGTGATTGAGAAGCGCGCAGAGAGAGCCCAGGGCGATGATGAAGATGATGAAGAGGAGGAGGAGGAAGACGAAGAAGAAGAGAATGAGGTCAGTAACAATAACGCCGGTAATGATGGGCACCAGGATGAAGGAGACGTTGACTGGCCGTATGAGGAAGATGAGATGTATAATCTCAATGCAATGCAATACTGGAGTGAAGCCGGCATGGCTCTGACGAATGATATGGCCTTCTTGATGGGACAGGAGAAAGTGGATGGTGGCGGGAGTTCCGAGGTTCCGAGGTCGATGAGTCAGGACACGATGAGGGCACTGTCAGGCAGCGCGCAGTCTTCGCCGGAATTGCATAATGCGCCCATGGAAAGGTCGGAATATCATTAGCAGCAGTAACTGCAGCAGCAGCAGCAACAACGGAGACAGCCAAAGCAATGCTGAATGTACCAGCGCGGTAATGTGGCTGATGTCCTGTTAAGTAGGAGCCAGGCAAAACTGAGGACGCAGACGAGGGGCTGAACGGATACTCTGATGTGTGTACGATGATGGACGTTTTACGATTTGGACTTACCTATTTTTGTGGTGTTCGGAATTCTTTATATTGGATTTCAAATTTCTTCTAATTATGATGTAGAACAATTGGAATTAGAACTGTGTTGGTGTCTATGTGTACACGTACTTTTTGTCTGTTTTTATTTTGCGGGCGAGTTTTGGATTGGTGTTAGCTCAATTTTTCTGGATTTCATTTGCAATATGTAATTGTATAAGTATGGGTTGCGATCTGGTGCTGTGAAGCAATAAATAAACGATAGTATAGATATGCCGAGTCGGGCAAATTTTAAGACCAGATTATATACTACCCTTGCCCTTGTTTGATATTTTTAATGCTCCTGTCAAGCAAAGTTTTTATAGTCGTCAGAAGGAACAAAATAAGGTTTAGCAAAGCCAAGGCTATGCGATTTGAGGGTTAGTGCTACCAAATATATTGCGGCTCAACCATTAGAGTTTTGCAATTCCTGCATGACGTTACTTCGGTAACGCTGATTTAAAACGAACGGACCATCGCCCGTCTAGGGCATCGTGAGTGTAGCATGTCTCTCGGCAATTTAGCCAACCCAACCCCCCCCCCCCCCCCCCCATATCGAGGCGCGGGACCTAGCCGATTGGGCTAATAACAATGCCAACCCACGATGTTAGTATTGTCGTCTCGCAATTTTCTGACCGTGATATCGCTTCGGTCGCTAGAGCTGTAGACGATGACCATGCAGTTGTCATAAACGGATCCAACGTCACGACCGCTGAGGAGACTATCAGCAGCTCCAGACCCTCTAGTATCAGGCTAGACACGACGACTACGGCAGAGGATGTGGAGTATTTTAGCTGCAAGGCGGTGACGTCGATGTTGAATGGCGGGAGCGCATCACCGTCGGATGGAAGTTTGAAACACAGGCGAGCGCAAGAGATTCTTGACGAGGCGGTGGCTGAGTATTATATGGACTACTACGCTGAGTACGGAGATGGAGCTGATGGTGACGGGGAGAAATATAACGTTGATGGTGTCGAGGATGACGTGGATGTCGATAGCATTGACTACAACGACGAGGATTTTGAAGACCTCAATCTCCAAGGAAGAAGCGAGAGGGAGGTGATGACGAATGGGCAGTACAAGTTTAGGGATTATTCCCATACTGTGCAGTGTGGATGGATTGTGTTGTTTTGTACGTGGATTATTTTCGTGTTAGGAATTGGGAGCATGTTTGGCGTTTGGAAGTGGGTGTGGGTATGTTCGGATGAATGTAGAAAGAGTATTGACAATGAGGTTGCTAACAGGTTTAGGCACCGGCCTTGGAAGATAAGAATCCGTGGCTGAATTCGACAATGTCGTTGATTGTGATGGATGCAGATGAAGAATCAGATTTTCCGATCGAAGAATACTATCCGTCAATGGTGATGTTACTATGTGTTGTCGCGTGGATATGGTGCGTCGTCTCATGGGTTGGAATGAAGCTCTTCAGGCACGCAAAGGGCGGCGTATCATCGGACACGTCTCCACAGGAACAAAAGACGCCCACCTTAACAGCCATATGAAATACATGCACCGATGGCTTGGATTAATTATTTATTTGTATCATAGTTCTTATGTGTAACATAGCCCCCATGCACCTTAACCACATGCAATCTTATCACCCCTCCCTCCTCAGATACTCCACAAACTCGTCAAAAATGGAAGGCCATGCCGCTTCCGAATCATAACTCCCCACTCCCTCGGGCGAATTCAACACGTTCGTCACGAAGTCCAGCAGCATGTTCCAAGTGTCTTTCGGTATACTCCGCTTATACTCCTCCGTCAGGAACTTTATCCACCGTTCGAACGTGGTCGCGTCGGGGAAATTGTCTTCAAGGAGCAGGCGCCAGTAATCGATTGCGGTGTCAAGCGGGACCGCGCGCTGGCCTTGCGGACGGATGAAGGCGAAGGTGTAGACATAGACTAACTTAAAGAAGGCGGGATTCGTTTTCAGGTCTGCCCGAAAGGTTTCGACAGCTTTCTTCATCTTCGCGAGGGAGTCGACGCTGAGAAGGCCACAGTTAGCTGGACCAAAAGATAGTTTCAAACAAGTGTTAGAGACTAACCCTAGACTTTTCCAGCCCTTTACGAAGCCGTCCTTGGAGAATTGACCGACAGTGGGGGCCTCCAGTTTGCATGCTAGCGCGAGAACGACGGGATCCTCCAGCTCGACCCCTAGGTCTTGAATGTAATTTATAGTGCCATCGATGCCGATCGTTGATGGCTCCTCGGGGTCTGTGAAAACCAGCTAAGCTTCAATGGACACAAGCTACAGGAACCATTTACCTTTATATTTCTCAAAGATCTCCTGCAGAGCCTGCACCATCTTCGCTTCAGCCAGTTGGGCCTTTTTCCTACATACACCCCGTTTCGTGAGCATCCAAATTCCGCACGGACGTTGCGATACTCTGACACATACGATCCAGTACTAGTGGTCGTTCCGCTGTCGTAGTAATCTGATACGGCACGATCGAGACTCCACGCGTGAGCGCGCAGATAGGTCGTCGCGGTACGAGACGTCGCGCCTGTAGCGGTGACGAATTGATTCAGGGCGTTGCGTTGGGCCGTGGAAAGGGTGCTCTGTTAAATTAGTAAGGGAAGAAGAGCAAAAGGATAGATTATGCATATACCATTTTGGAATCAGTAGCAATATGGGAGCCGAAATGGATCTGACGCAGTCGGTTTAATCCGATGTTCGGTGAGATTGAGTCGCGAAGCGATCTCGGACTGGCGCACAAACCGCTGCTGGGATTCTACACCATCGTCCTACACATCATCATTCTCACCAATATTAATAACGCCAGCAACTTAGAGGAACCCTCAATTGAAGTCGTGGTTGCTAAGCGTATACTGATATTCCTTTCACGAATAACTGTCAAGTTCGTAGACAACTAATCACATATTCAGAAATGGCGCGCTCAAAAGCAGTTCCACGGCAAAGAATCACCGTTTCCTCGTCTACTGCCCCTTCTGCAGGTTCTCCCACCAGTCATGTCGCTACTTCAGCTTCTTCTACACGCAGACTTGTTCCAGCGCATATAATAATATCCGCATTACTCTCTGCATTTCCTATATCAACAGTCATTCTCACATCCGCGCTTCCATCAGATCCCGTCCGTGTCTTACTTCTAGCACTGCCATACGTTACCGTAATCCAGGCGATCTCGATAATAGCGACGAGCGGAGGAGCGGGACCGTCGATAATCTCGTCCAGTACCAGGATCGGGGGCAAGAAGAAGAAGAACGCAGGCACCGCTACTTCGCGTGCTATTTCGGTATTTGTATGTTGTGTTACTTCAAAGTTTATGATTTAACCCCCCGTCATACAGACTACTATCCTCGGCCTTGTCCTCACCACACTTCTGAGTCCCATCTTGCACATCGTCTTTGTCCTCTTTGGTGCACCAGTGACGACCTCCATCCCTGAAACGTATCTCCTTTCTGCACATAGCGCCATCCTGGCGCTGTTCCCTCTTCTATGTACCTTCTCCCTTGACGGCACCACGTGGGCATCGATTGTGGGACTTACGGCGCCGTGGTCTCCCGCGTATGGGTCTGTGATCGGAACAGTCATCGGTGCGTGGGTGGGTGCGACACCAATTCCGCTCGATTGGGATCGCGAGTGGCAGAAGTGGCCTGTTACCGTAGTTTTTGGAGCATACATGGGCTGTTCTGTTGGACGGATTGCGGTTGTGCTGTGCGGCGGGACAGGGAAGAAGCTAGCGTGAAATATGACGAATTGTGAAGTTGTAAAATAGAACGCAGAGGACTATATATGATGACGATTGACTACGCAACGTACTGTACATAAATTAAGCTTCTTCTACAAAGAGAAGGCGAGATCCATTCTACTATTATCATAAACCAAAATTTCCCGTCACCCCAGTTTTTTGACCAGCCTATCCACATTCTTCCCCAGTCCCACAACCGGTAGCCGCCGGTGCATCACTTCCTCTATCCACAACTCCGCCTTCCCCTTAAACCAGTCATGCATCCAAAATACGGTGGATTCGCCCTTTGGTCTCCGCACGTCCATCGGCTGCCGTGCCGTCTTCTTCCGGATCGGAATGCGTAAGGGCTGGCCCTGGCCAGGCTGTTTGTACAGGTACTCAAGCGCGTTCGCGAGATCCGACACCGCTTCGTATGTGGCGGCCGTGCGTTTCGGGAAGCGATCATGGAACCACCGGTCGGCAAATTCGCGGTTTGATTCGTAGAGGCGCGCACGCTTTCGGCGGAGTTCGTGGAGGTAGTATCGCAATGCAAAAGCGGAGTAGCCGTCGGGGAGGCGGGTGACGCACAGGAGGGACCAGTCCTGCCGGCGAGACGCTTTCGGAATACGTGTCGCAGGTAGTTGTTTGCGGATCTTCTGGTCCTAAGGATGGAAAATGTTAAGAGGCTTCAAGTCAATGAAGGAATGAGGACGGCTCATACTGTGACGGTATTGTCCTTACTGACGAGCACGGGACCCTGCCTGTGCCGCAGGAGGTACACAAATCCCGGCTGTGGCTTTGGTACTTGCTGTACCATGGACTTAGTCGCTTGCATTGTGTAATACCGTGTTAAGTAGTAAGCGTGCTGACGGTGCCTACGTGCCGGACGCCAATTGACGGAAGTGGAGTTGTCGATAATGTAGAGATTTTGGTCGATTTGAAGCAAATTTTGGTGGAGCCCGAGCCTTCGATGATGGTTGAATTCAGACATCGGCGGTGGTGCGGTGCCGTAGCAGTTGCAGAACATACGCCGTAAATAGAGCAGCAGCGTTTGCAGAGATTTGTCGTCCCAAATGCTCTCGTCCCATCTAAACCCTAACCCAATAAGACTACCGTATATGTTGAACTCAGCTGAGAAAGTTTAGGTCCATCCACGAAACCAAACCATGAAAAATCGAACTAAGAACGTAGTGGTACCAGGAGTGTCAAATGTTCATTTCTTAAACAGGTGATTCCGACGAGCAACAAACACCCTAGCGCGCTGGGAATTCACAAACAAAATTGAAGCATCGCATAATCAAGATATGGCTGATGCATATGATCTCGCCGCCCCCTCTTTCTTACTTTTTGGTACGCCCTTATCTTCTCTGATTTATGTTGCTCTCATTAAATGATTGAAGGATAATTGAGCATATGCTTATATTGCTTATGAGAGAGAGAGTTGGCGAGACATTGTTAGTTGGAACAATACATCTTATCCTTTGTGACAAAGTTACCCAACAGATCAGGTTTATTAAGTATATTTACACAATTTAACTTTTTTGGATCTCAATTCCTAAGCACCAGATAGACAAAGTAACAAAATAGATGCGAAACAAGGGAACAATTGTACACGGCACCCCCGTTTCATTCCCACGAGAAATTATATACAGTTGCAAACCCAACCAGTTACACTATTCCGACATGTACAAGAAACCCCTTCAATTTGATTAAGAGCCTAACTTCCCAAATTAATGCTGATTTTGTTCGTGAATGAATGCCAGATATGCTATGATATGCAAAACCGTAAAACTTAATACTCGCTCAAATTCAACTCAAAAAAAAAAAATGAAATATCTCCAAGGCAATCTATCTTCTTCAACCAACGTCATCACCCGCAGCTTAAACATATAGTGGCATTGATTTGGTAGATCAACAGGGCCGTCATCGTCGGCGGATAGTATGTTCTGCGTCCTCATACCCATACTTGTCGACATCTCTGATTGTCGTAACGACATCAATGTCATCAGGCGTCTCCTTTATAGGAGTACCCATCAGACTGCAGCTCACGGACGACGAAGACGAAGACTCGGCATACAAGTCTACCCCATCATCGTCATTCTCGTGGACATCGTACAACGGCACTTCAGTTTCCACTTCGACAAGCTCCTCATCATCGGCTGCTTTCTCCTTTTCCTTCTCATCCGCATCAAGTAGAACACGGGGTAGGCGCTCGTAAAACACAAGAACGACATTTCCTTGCGCAAGCACCTCATCGACACCACCCCCTACCTCGCGGACATCCCTGTCTGAAATTCGGATCCATGCATTATCAGATGACGGAACCCGCCTGTATGCAACATAATGGCCGAACGAGTGTAACCCAAAGTGCACCACCGTCGCCGACAGCCTGTACTCGACCTTGTCCGCCAGATCTCCCGGAGTATGGCCGGTAATATCCATAGTGGAAAGTGATAGAACCGCAGGAACGGAAACCTCCGTGTTCTTTTTCCGTGCGATGCCACACCGGGCGTCATATTCCGATCGGTTTACATGCACTGCCAAGCAGGCCGGGGCTCTCGCGACTGACAACTCCCGCCGTTTCTGTGACGCAACCAAACGCGGGGGTTTCAGTTTGTCGAACTCAGCATCCGAAATCGTCGGGTGTGCGAGAGTTGCCGCGATGGCGTCGCGACGAGACTGCAAGATCGGCCGTATGTCAGGCTTGTCCTGCTCAGGCGTCGTGGCACGGGCAATGAGTCGGTCGAGGTGGGCAAGCGCGGCCAGGAGAGAGCAGCGTTGGCAGTAGACATTGTCGAGGAGTTCGGGTGCGGTGTATGACGCGAGCATGGCCTCCAGGGACGCGGTATCGCGGGATTGGAGCAGGAATGACGAGGACCGCAAGCCGGTGGAAGTGGAGGGGAGAGAGAGTTCGAGAGAGGAAAATGGAATGTGCCGGATGGACTGCATTTCCTGGCAAGCGAGGCACGTAACCCGCGACGACAGTAGCCCGTCGAAGGGAAGGGACATTGGTTCGTAGACCGAAGGGGTCTGGTCTTTACTGTCCTTGTTGTTTCTGCTGTTGTTATCGTCCTCGGCATGGAGAATCTGCTTCGCAGCAGCATCAATCGCGTTGTTGGTGTTGTGGCGTTGGATCTCGACCTTTGTGCGCTCGGTCCGTAGGGCATCAAGCAGCGAGAGGAGAAACTCATGGGCATCCTGTTGCTCCGTGTCGGGCGTCCAACGAGCGGAGTGGAGCGCTTTGAGAAGCGGAACCGTTGTATGTGTGTGTGGACTCGGCTGACGGGTATTGAGGTGCAGCAGTAATGTGTTGAGCGCATCGTTGATGTCTCGTTCAGCGGGCGGCGAGGCGAGATAGTCGACCATGCAGGAAAGTGAAGCCAGAGACTGAACCATTAGCTGAATGAACATTCACAATAAAAATTAAGAACTTACCTGCAACACAGAATTCAAAAAGCAGGTGTTCCCGGTATTGACCAAGCCGCCCAGTACCCCCTCACATCTTTGCGACTCATTTCTGTTGCTACTACTACTCCCAACGACCCCACCCTTCTTGTTATTCTTGCCGACCTCTTCGGTATCACTCTCGGTCTCGTTACTCGCCGCCCCCCACAGGTTTGTATTACTGCTACCAAAGATGCCTGCGTTCGAAGACCACAGATTGGCGAAATCGGGCGCGGTCTTCGCGGCAGCCATGGCTATGATGGAGACGAGCGCTGCGGCGAGAAGTGAGGCCGCCGCAGCAAGGACGTGAGCGTGCGTAGAATTTCCAGCTGGTGTTGCCGGTGAGTAGTATGACTGCTCTCGTTGTATGTGAGATCTAGAGGACGGTGGCGGCACGTATGGCGTGGGCGAGAGGAATAATGGCATATATAAATACGTACCCGTCCTCTCTGCTCTCTCGTTCGCTCGGGGGTCTCCTCAAGGACTTGTTATATAAGCAGAAAGAAGAAAACGGCGAAAGAGGGCTTATAGTGGTTCGGTGATGGAGGAGGCAAAGACTGACGCGGCCTCTGCCAGAAACTCTTTGGACAAAGTGTGCGTAAGTGCGGCGCGGCGATCGCCGGATGAAAGGTTAGGGCTGGTTGCATAAAATGCGGCTATGATATTTCGCATTAGGATGAAAATACTAAGCTAAAAGCTACGAGAATTCGAGAATCTTCCACCTTTCATCTGCTTGTTCCACAACCTATTTCATGAACTAGCATTATGACTGAGACGCGACACTCCCTTCTCTCGCGTATGAGAAGGAATTGCGATTTGCGACGCGCCGACGCGGCCAGCCAAAAGAAGCTTCTAAGGACGCGCAAGCACCACACGTGATGACTACGCGTTACCCGGAATTTGGGGGTGAGGGGGGAGGAGGAACGCGAAGTCCCAACGAGCTCGAATTTTTTCAGATCACTGATGAGAATCCGTCTCGGCAAGAGGCCTTGATATAATTAAGTTGCTTGAATAATAATGGCCAAGAAGAAAAGCGGTATGTATATATCCTAACTTTATGCCTGTTTTCACTTGTGTAGAAACATGCGAGCTAATCTCCTGCTTGACTCAGCAGCCCACTCGAACACCCGCGCAGCCCGTCGCTCCGTCCCCTCCCCGTCACCACCCCCTTCCTCCCTCCGGATCAACTCCCACATTACACCCGTCACTAACTCCAGCAGCGTCAACAAGAGAAGTATGCCCAAACCTCTTCAGATGTCGAAGAAACGGCGCTACAAGATCGCAAAGGCGGAGAACAGGACATCCATGTTGAAGCACAAGATCGTGGCCCGGGAGGTACGGGAGAAGGTTGTTCGGGCGCAGAGGCAGGGTGAGGTTAAGAATAAAAATGGACTGAAAGATACGGGAACGGGTATCCAGGTGGAGGGACGTAAGGGGGCGGGATTTGATGGGATGGCGGTTGACGACGAGGAACAGGAATGGGAAGATCTGCATATCCATATGCGTGAGCCAGAGAATGAGAATGAGAAGGAGCATGAAGAGGAGGAGAGAGTACAGGAGGCGGAGCAGAGGTGGAAGAATAGGAAATTGGGGTCGGGGCTGGGTGTGTTGGATTTGGATGTGCCCTTATAGAACTCTTATACAACCAAGTACGCGGTGGGAAGTACCATATGTGATCATTTACTATACACCAATTCCCTGCTACCAAAACCATAACCCTTTTTACGCGATGTAAACAATATGAAAGCAATTCAATGAATGCCAAAGGAATATATGCTAAATGTAGAGCCGAATCCAACGAGAATAGAAAACCCGCGCCACGAAAGTAATATCCCGAACCCCAAAAATGTGGAGACCATGTAAATGAAATGAAAATCTTGTCAAAACGAAAAAAAATGAGGAAACGAACGTATCATATCATAAATTAAACTAAATCCGATAAGAAAACGAAAGAAAAAGTGATATAAACAACTGAAATAATGTTCATAAACTTAAATGGCAAAGGCAACAAAACATATATGGAACATTATATCATACGAACCACATTACACACATATCATCCTTTTTGTATAACTAGCACAGCTTTCACGGCTCAATTTCGCGTATACGACGAATACCCGCCCCGTCCTCCTTCATGTCGTCCGCCTCCCATCACACCATACCCGCCACCACCACCACCACCACCACCACCGCCATGTCGTCCTCCAGCACTAGGGCCCCCATTAAACTGCATATAATACTGCCCATACCCTCCTTGCTGTGCGCCAACCGCACCAGCCCCAACGCCGCCTGCACCCGCACCAGCGCCCGTCATTCCCATCGCCGCCGCCGTCGCAGGCTGCCGGTCCTTCCCCCAACTGCACCGAATCGGCCGACCATTAATCTGAACGCCGTTCAGTTGACATATCGCGAGCGCAGCTGCCTCGTGCGAGTCCATCCGCACAAAGGCGTAGCCCCTATCGGACTGTATCCGTACATCGACAACGTAGCCAAAATTCTGGAACAGCGGGAGCAGGTCGGCTTGTGAGACGTATGGGGAAAGGTTGCCCACGTAGACGGTCGTTTGCCATGTCGGTGACTGCCGAAGGATGAGGTCGTACGACTGCTGGAGGTGCGTGCCGGTCGAAGAGGAAGTATTGTTGTTGTGCTGGTTGTGAGCGGTAGGTGTTGGAGTGGGGAAGGCGGTTGGGTAGCCTATCGGGAACATCATGTTTGCCGCGTGGATGTTTACGTTTGCATTCGCATTCGAGTTGCTGCCGCCGTTGGTGGCGGCGGCACCGCGCTGGTTCGCCCAATTGCATCTTATTGCGCGCGAACCGAGCCACTCGCCGTCCATGGTAGACTTTGCATTCTCCGCGTCTGCTCGCTCACGAAACGAAACAAACCCATAGCCGCGCGACCTGCCGGTCTTGAGATCCCACATCACACGCGCCTCCGACATGGACGGGAATACAGAAAATGCCTTGGACAGCAGCTCGTCCGTAACCTCATTTGACAAATCTCCAACGAAGATATGAAAATGTTCTACCATGCCTGTTAGCGCTCTTCACCCAAAAGGCACAAAAAAAAACACTCACGCGACGTATCCTCTTTCTGGCCCCCCTGACCCCCGCTATTCGACTGATACGCCCAATTGATCTTAATCTCGGACTGATGAATGCGCCGTCCATTGAGCGTCTGCATGGCCGTCTGCGCGGCCGAAGGGTCATCGTATTCGACAAAGCCATAATTGTACCCCTTATGCGTCTTGTCCGGGATGATCTTGACGGACTGTACGTGGCCCGCGACTTCAAAGATCTCCCGGAGCATGTCTTCAAGGACACGGGGGTCCAGACCGCCGACATAGAGAATGCGTTTGTTGGGTTCGGGAGCTTTGCGTGAGGAAGCTGGGACGTTGGTCGTTGCGGCCCCGGATGAAATGGAGGGAATGTTGTTGCCAACGGCAGGAGCGACGGTTGCCGCGGTAGTGGGGAGAATGTGGCTCATTTCGAAATTGAGATTTCAGTGGGAAGCGATGATAGCAGATCGTGGAGTGTGCGTAAACGGCAACCGACCCAGCACAAATCGATGACCAGAAGAGAAAACGGACAACTAACTGAATTCGATAATACACACCTCTATCTCGTCACATATACAAGTGTAAAGCAATTAAGCAATTTGTGAAGAGATACCGGAATGAATAACCCCGAGATGCTGAGTTTTTCTTCCCTTGTCGCTGTCGTCTGCTGATGTAGACTGCGTCTTTGGAAAAAAAAAATTCGCGAAGGCAAAAACAACACATGTGGCGCTCACCTCGTTTAGTTGCGGGTGTAAACGCGACGAAGCTCGAGGACGTATGCGGCTTGTCGACTCACGCGTCCCAATTACCGCACGGTCGTCACCCCTGTATTTTTCTTACTTCGTGCATCATTGATCTCCCACCACAAAGCACAAGAGGCAGCAATGGCAGAAGCAGACCAGATCAAGTTATCCTTTAACGTGAGTACTCCTAATTGGTGTTTACGTTCTGTAGTATTGTAATGCTAATTCTACCGTCTCTTCCAGGCTGTCCTCGTTTCGACCGCAGATGTCCTTCGCAGTCTAGCTACTTCCCCGAATCCACAGTATGTGTTCAACGACTAGCCTGATGTCGATTACGATTACTTCAACAGAAAATTGGCTAACAAGTCTAGTATTTACCCCTCCTTGACCGGTGAAAGTCGCACGGCACTCTACCGTGCCGTCCAGCAGTTCCACACCGCGCTTGATATGGCAGAGATTGCTATTGTAAGACCCCTTTTGAAAACTTGATCAGAAGGCGCAGTGCGTGTGCTAATGACGATGTAGATACAAGCTAAAGACACACTAGAACGTGATCGAGAGAAACTGGAACTGCAGGAAGAGGATGCGAAGAAGGATGAATCGGAATCTGTTACTATTGACATTAATTGACTAGGATGACGTGTTTGTAGTGCGATGTACATTGCATACGGGCGGTGTTCATGGAGTTTGGGACGTTGATAATACTTGGTGGAACAATACTGCTATCGGCGTTCTGTCGATGAAAGGTATATGTGGCTTTAGACTTGATCGTAAATTACAAGAATTGTGCTCTCCCAAAAACACAAAAATTCGAGAGACGACAACGATTATATGACACTCGCCAAACTAAGTGCAAATCTCGTGCGCGTATCATAAGACAAAAAAACGAACGAATAAATAACAAAGAAGACCCTTTGCACCAATGAAGACAAAAAAAGCCCAAGTGATATTACAAGTGTACACCATGTTCTAGGTTTTCGCCATCAACTCACAGACAACCCCTCCACCATTTCCGTCGCCTCTTTCGTCTCCGCGTCCTCCATCTCGAAATCGCCATGACTCTTCCGAATCATGTCCACCATCCGGTCGTCAAACCGCACGACCATGCAAGTCAGGTTATCCATGCTGAAATGCTTCAACGCGTAATCTACCAACATCCTACTCGCCTCCAGGGGGTCGCGCACGTCGCGCACGAGATCCACGGCCTCCTGATCCGAACACACATCCCATAGCCCATCGCACGCGAGGATAACGAACTCGTCGTCGCGCATGAGGTACGTCTCGGTCGTGTAGGGATGGCTCGTAACTAGTTTCTTGATGTATGCATCACCGAGCGCGCGGGTGACTGCGAGAATGCCGTTCACGCGGCCGTTGAGCACCACGCCTCCGCAGTTTTTGATGCGCTGGGCTTCCGCTGGGTCCGTGCCTTTGTGGTCGTACGAGAGCCGGAGTGCTCTTCCCTTGCGACTGTAAGATGTTAGCCTGTGTACAATCTAACAGAAAAGATAAAAATACCATAATACGATCCGAGCATCGCCCGCGTTGGCAGTGTAAAGAATCCGCTCCTTAACCATATATCGCGGAACCGGCTTGCCTTCTGTAATCTCATTGGATTTTCTGTGGAGCTTGCTATGATGACGCAGAAAATGATGATGATGATACAAATGTTGCGCCGACAGCTCTCCCTGTTCCGCTATCCGATCATTCTCCTCCCCTGAAACCACATTCGGCCCGTTCTTGCGGTCATACGCCTCCACCATCTTGTCCTCCCACCGCAGGAGCGCCACGACCGCGGTACATCCCGCGTTTTTGAGCGAGAGCTTATTCAGCGCCGCGTCCGCCTCTGTGAACGTCCGATCAAGGATCTCGGGCACGGAGCCATGTGGATCTTTCTGCAGTTGGTTTTCGAGCAAGGCATGCAGCTTCTGCCCGCACCAGTCAGCTGCTGCCTTGCCTGCATGTCCATCAAAAATAGCAAAGTACCCCGCATCAGTGGAGATATGTTGCTGGCCAGCAACGCCAAGCGTTGTCGTCACTGTTGTAGTCTGTGCTGTTGATGGGACCGCTGCTGTACTACTGTTACTACTAGGTAGTATGGTGCTCTTCCCCTTCGTCAGCACCGCCAACGGCCCCGCTATTTCCCCTCCAGTGCTACCACCTGGGTTAATACCACTCCAACTCGAGACCGGCCCACTGCTGCTGTCGCCCCCAAAATCATACACAACCATATGCGTGTCCTCCATTGTACTCCGGCACTTCAAGTTCCGGTCCTCTGCGACGCCTACCAAAAAAGTCCCCGTGAACCAGCTTGGCGCGGCGGCGGGGTTTGACAACGGTGAAGATGGGGACTTGGATTTTGCGCGACGGGAGGCGAAGGAGGACATGGATGCGGCTGGGGGGTTGATGAGCGAGGAGGAAGTCCCGCCGGAGGAGGACGTTGAGCCAGTGAAGCGCGCAAAGAACGAGGTGGGCGACGCGCTGGTGGAGTCCGTGGACGAGGAGCCGGAGGAGTTGCGTGCGACGCCGGAGGTAGTTGAGGCCTTGGTGGACGTGGCGTCGGTAGCTGTAGAGGATTGGAACTCGGACCCAGTAAGTGAGGACGGGGCCGGCATCGTCGATGTAGACGATGGCAGGATGATGGTCGTGCGGATCAGATCAAGGCAATGGCAGCTGGGATGGTAGTGGGACTGAGACAGCAACCGCAATGAGAGATGACGGAGCTGTACTCTGCCAACGGGATGAAAGACCAAGGGGCTTGTACCAGACTATATCCCTTCACCGACTAATTCGACTTTCCTCCACCTCGTCGATATCCGCACCTACAACAGTTCTCCAATGGCCTCAAAGTCCATAATCCCTCCTCGAGGATATACTCCCTCCACACCCGTCCCCTCTGCCGGTGAGAAAGTCTCCGCGGGGCTGACGCCCGTCTCTACCCGCGCCTCGATTGCGCGCCGGCCAACCATATACGACCGAAACGTGAACCGGCGCGGGCCCGAGCTGGCCCTCGCGTCGTTCGCGTTCCTGTTTAGTGAGATGGTGCAGTACTCCCAGAAGAACGTCAAGGGGATCCAGGAGATGGAGACAAAGTGAGTGGTGGTATTGGCGGCTGGTTGTCGAGAAGTGAGAGTGAATGCTGATAGGAATAATAAGGTTGAGTGACTATGGATACCACGTCGGACAGCGGGCGCTGGAGTTGACAGTCATTCGGGAAGCGAAGAATGCGAAGCGGGAGACGAGAGTACTGGGCTTGTTGCAGTTTATACAGTCGACTGTATGGAAGGCCATATTCGGAAAGTTCGCGGATGCGTTAGAGAAGTCGAAGGACATGGAGGACGAATGTAATGTCCCCTTTGTTCCTTGATTTAATGGCGCAGCTACTGACAATCTGTAGATATGATCATTGACAACGATCCCGTTGTCAACAAATTTATTTCAGTGCCAAAAGAAATGTCACAGCTCAATTGCGCGGCGTTCCAGGCAGGTGCTGTTGAGGCCGTACTAGATGGATGCCAGTTCCCAGCGCGGGTGACAGCACACTCAGTGCCAACAGATGCTTTCCCACTGAAAACTGTCTTTTTGATAAAGTTGGATCCTATCGTACTAGAGCGCGAGCGGTATTTGAGGTAGTAGTGTCGATTTGGTTAGATGAAGATTGCTTAGGCTTATTTCGGTATCGGGATCTATCGCGGCGTTTTGATTTGTGCAATAGGTTATGATTTGTCTCCATCCTGTAAAGTATAACAATACAGTATTCAAAATAGACTATGATACATGATCTTTTCGCGTCACCATTTACATCACTTTTTTCGCTTACTTGGATAGCTGTCGTGCTGTCCTCCCATCTTCTCCTGCGCGCGCTTGTTTATTTTGTTCTTCTGAAACCATGGTGAGTCGCTACCCTGTGTGGTATCCTGGTCCAGCAAATGCGTATACTTCGATCTCCCCCGTTTGCCAAACTGGTCTCCTCTGACCTGCATGACTTTTGGCAGCACAGACTTATCCTTGATTTCGTCCTCCAGAATTTCGGCGTTATAGTTCGTCCGCTTCAAAATATCCATATCCTGATAAAACGCACCCCGATGGTAATATTTCTGCATAAACTTCATCTTTCCCCGCGTCTTGGCCTTCTCCTCTTGCTGCTGTTTCACTCTAGCCAGATCCTCCCTCAACCTGTCCTTTTCGTCCATATTCCTCCTTGCCTCTATCTCCCGCAGCTCCCGCTCCCGCTCCTCGAGTTCCTCCCTCTCGCGCTTCACTCTTCTCAGCTCCCGCAGCTTCCACGCTGCCCGCTCCGCAAGCGGGTCGATATCGTCGGTGTCGTCTATCCCGGCTAGGTCCGCAATCACGTTATCCTCATGCAAACTCGCCTTCGCGTGCGCCGCCGCCTCGGTCCGGATCTGCTGCTCTATCAAGGCAAGCGTCTCTTCCCTCTTCCTTTCCTTCGTCGTTTCGTCCTCCGCGGTGGTGTTTTGTGCCGCCTCTGTTGTCGTGGGCGCGCGTTTGCTCCTGTAAACAACTCTTAGCATAAAAAATTCGCGACGCGAGCTAAAATCAGAATCAATACGAACTTTGGCACAAACACAGGACGCAGCAGAACTTTCTGTTCTTCCTCACTTTCAGAATCGGAGTCGTCGTCGCTGTCGCTCTCTTCGCTCTCCTCTTCTTCTCTGTCTTCTACTTCCTCCTCGCTCCCCGACGTTGACGTAGCTTCCTCCTCGCGACTAAACCGACCCCGTAGATCAACTTCCTTAAGGCTCTGTATCACGGGCATAGTTCCGGTACTCCTCCTCCCCCATGAAATCGCCTCCTCTTCCTCCTTCATTGCTATTGTAGTCACTTCCGTCACCGATACGGGCTCGTCTTCCCGTCGTACGTCGTGAGCACTGGTTGTCACATTTTCGACGTCGGATTCATCAGCAGAGGAGGCGGATGCCGGGGATGGCGTGCGGGATGTACGCTTACCCGCAAAATAACGTACTCGTTTTATGGGCTTGGTGAGCTTGGGGGGCATCATGAAGGCTGTGCGAAGGTGGACGTGAAGGAAAGATGGACGTCGATGGCAACTACAGGGTTTAGGTGTGAGTGCTGGTTGAGTTGGGAGTTGGGAGTTGAGACTTGAGAACGCAATGTCTGGCCCATACACAGACAGCGTACCAACAGCCGATTCCACTTTATCTTTGCAGTTATATCTAGTCCTCCACTTACAACTCTATACTTTCAATCTCATCATTCTCACCAACGCTACGAAGTTAAGACACAACTGGCGCTCAATTAAATCACCGCTTGCGACTAAGCACGCCTATTTAATCATGCCGAGGAAGAGAGAGGGGAGGGAGGCAAGTATATCTCAAATCATCTGCAAACTAAACAGTCGTATAAAGATAATACCATTACAAAGACCAAGACACAAGTAGCAGGCACAGAAGTGAATAGGTTGCGGAGTTAATTGATATCTATCTGATTTCTGGAACTCATAATATATGGGGAAATTTAAGGTTTCTGTCTCTCATTGCGGTGGTCGTCTCGGCTCTACTCATTTCAAAAAATGATCGACACTATGCTTCGTCACGTACGCTAGAAGATCGAGAACAAGCAGTGGGAGCTGGCCTATGGAAACAAAAGAACTCATCTCATCCCTTGTAGAACAACGGAATATATATAGCACTATATGTGATACAATACAAATTTATATACTTCCGAAATAATCAGTCTCATCAGGCTCTTCCTCGTCGTCCTCAGAACAAACACACCCTCAAATCAAACTCCCTTACTGCTAGCGGTAAAATGGCGTGCAAAATAAGCTAAGAATTCCAGTGTCATGGGGAGCCAATAATCAAACGTCAAAGCAATAAGGAAGAAATATACAACGCAAAGCATAAATGAAAACTACAGAGAAAAACAAAGTGTAGTTATGTCCTATTGATATACATATCCAATTTCTGAGGGGAGACTTCCTTTTCTAGTCTGACCTGTCCTCCTCCACCTACTTACTTTATTCAATCGGACCCAAATATCGACGCAACAAAACAACAATATACCGAAAACCTGAATGTGATAAATAAACAAGCATGCAAAAATAGGAGAAACTGAAACGACGCTGCATCTTTGTCTAGAACCTGCTGATAAACACAAAACCCAAAACCACGCACAAAACGTAAACCTCAAACCCATATCGTAAACCCCTGTCAGGATATATACGAAATACGAAATGCATCACTTTTCTTGCTGTATGCTGTTTCTTTTGTTGGCAAGTGGAGGAACGACGGTAGAATATCATTGCACCATGGCGTTCTCAGCATTGTGCCGTGCGTTTTCCTCGACCTGACTCCAGAGCTGTTGCCGGTGCTCCTCCTTTTCGTTTGCGTGCTGTTCGGTTTCCTGGTACAGGGCCGCGCATTCGTTGTAGAGCCCAGAGTTGAGCTCCATGAACATCTTCATGGCGTTGCAGACCATTGTATGGATCGTCCTGTTCCAATGTCCTCGCATGTTTTTGAACAACGCAGGGAACATGATTGGGAGGATGGTCTCGACGTTCTCGCTCATGAGCGACACAAAGTATTCGTTGCTCCAGAAGTAAAGTGCCCGTTCGGCTACCTGGAAGTGCTGGCTCGACACGCACTTGGCGAGCTGTTGGAAGAGTGGAACTTCGATCTTGAGAAACTCCGATGGCTCAAGCACTTCGAATATGTCTTCGATCTCGTTGAGGAACATTACTTCCTTCGGACTGTTGACTTTCGGCCAATATCGCAACAGGCCAAGGACGACTTCTTCCGTTAAGCTCGGGTCCTTCTCGATAAACTGCACAATGCAGTACGCCAACTGGGGGTGATACAAGCTGAGTGACTTTGCCTTATGCAGCGGGATGAGAACCCGTCCCAGGAAGATCTTGTGTTCCTCTTTCAGCGGCAATGCGAAACCGTTGATGATGCTTCCCAAAATCTCAAGGAGCTCAGCCACGCCATTGAATCGCCCAGTCTCGTAGATGAATTGGAAGAAAACGTTGTTCATACATCGCCGGATAAATGATCGCAAATTGAGGAACTTGCCATAGATGCGATGCAAGGTGGTCTTTAAACAGTCACGCTCCCGAGGATCTTCTGTGTCGAACAGGTCGAGAAGTTGCTGCACGAAGTGGTGGTCAATGTATGCTTTTGCGACGGTGTGTTGGAAATCGGGCGACTCGATGAACTTCAGGAAAAACTCGTACACAATCTGCATATGTGGCCATGCAACCTCCAACACCGGTTCATCCTCGTCGGGATCGTAAATATCTCCCACTGGATTCACGGGTGGTGGAATCGGCCGGAACAAATTCCGCGCAAACATATCCACCACACTGGCGTACATCTGCTCTGTGAACGTTATGCGCGTCGTGGCCACGAAATCAAGTAACTCGTGCAGCGCCAGCCGCTTGACCTCCTTCGACTTCATGTCCGACGAAGGGTCATTGAAATCGAACATCACATTGCACTGCTCGATCTTTTGGAAGAACAGCTCTTGCCGACTGCTCGCAGCGACCTCGTGAAACCCGGGGAGTTTCTCGAGCTCGCGTTTGACGGAGATCTCAAATCGCGATGAGTGGTGCCGCCGCGTCGGCGTGCCAAGGTCATCCGCCAGTCCAGTTTTTAGTCTGTCGAAAGTGGGAGATCGCTGGCCGTGTCGTGGGGCAGCGAGATCACCCGGCATGGTTTCTGTTGCGCCCGGCGGCGGGACATGATTCTGCGCTGAAGTTAGATGAAATGCAAAACAGAGAAAAAAAAAACAGATCAACATCACACGGCGATATGCACATACCACTGCTGACAAACCATTGACTTGAACGATCGGACTTGCCGGTGAGCTATGAAAAGGTGACGGCGTCGGAGATATTGCTTGCGTTGAAGCGGGAGCTTGTGGAGAAGGGGTCACAGCTGCGATCTGCGGGACCGACGCTGATCTGGGAACTTGAGTCGATTGATTGGATGGCGTACGTGAGAGGTCCTGCTTGTCGGATGCTGAGGTGCGGAACGACGAGTCTTTTGATGAATCTCTGACGGAAGAGTCCTTTTTGTTGCTGCTGCGAGTGGACAATCCGGTTGACCCGGCTAATTTGTCTCCGGATCGATTTCCTGGACTGCCTGTTTGTGTTGTAGACGGAGTGGATGACGTCGATGCTGCAGATGAGGAAGGCTCGTGAGTGCTTCGAGAACGCGAGAGCTATTGGGATGAAAGAGGGCCGTCATGTCAGTTACACTCTCAAACAACACAAATCCACATTACCGTGAACCAATCCAATCACACATCTAGTCGGGTCACAGAAGATCGTAATATCACAGATACATACCACGCGCTGCTTGAAGCCCTTCATGGCGAGGACGCCGGCCGGTTGTGAACTGGAATTGTGAGGATATTTGGGGCAGGTTTGCTGGTGTTTGATCCTGGTCAGGCGGGGAGGGGGAGGGGGGAGCGTTGGTGGTTTTCTGTAACTTTGGAACAGGGAGAAGCGCCAACGAAGTCATCGACTCGGACAGGGGTGACACATCCGGGCTATGACGCGACGCGCGAGAACAGAATGGAAAGTAAATAGAGTACAGCCTGATCTGCTCCGTCGATCAAAAATTAGAACGCCTCGTTATTTTTATTACGAACGGTTTTATTTATGGAAATAGTTCAGAGGTAGCGCGAGATGTCCCTTGACATTGTGCCGCGTCTCACCTGCGTCGAGCACCCTGCAGCGATCCGCGACGTCGACCGAGCACTGGTTACACTCGGGGGCAAGGATGCTGTGTCCAAGGTCGATTATCTGGAAGTCGTTTATATCATCATTGTCAACAAGTTAACACAATTAGACCATAAATACAAACGGACAAACCCCGCTGGAACTGACGCTTCGGCCGAAAGATCGGTTTGCGCATCCAATTGTGTCTCGGTCAACGACAAACGGACACTCCATTCTCCTGAAAGTCCGCGTCAAGAAATCGCTTCTCGCTCAGCATGATGGAAACCTCAGGGCTACGCTGGCCGCACATCCGGACCAGTACTCTGCTGCACCGTGTGCGGTGGTGAATTGCTTTGTCAGATTTAGAGGCATGTACATTTGTCGTGGTTGAGAGAACTAAGCTAACGATACCTCAGAAATGGCAGATTTTCAGGCAAATACGATGACATCGCCATTCATATCTAACATGCGCTCATCTCTCTTTTCTGGCGACCGTAAGTATTCATGTTGTTTTATTCGTCTTCGGTCCCTAACGTCCGTAGTGGACGCTATCCGGTCGCTCGACCTGTCATCGGGAGACCCCATGTCACCAAGCAACATCGACATGCCCCCTCCCCCACGCTTCTCGCGCATCGCCGTGCCCTTTGACTATGGATACCGCCAGAATCCTGCTGTCACCGCGATCACCGACGTATCCGGAAAGACTCGGTTGGTCAACAAATCCATGGCGCAGCGTCTCTTCTCGAAAGTGGTGCGGTGGACGGACGCCGTCGTCCCGGATGAATCGTATCCGTCGAAGCACCTTGCTCCGGCGGCGGAGAACTCTAAATTGAAAGAAATAATCGGGCTGCTTGAATCGAAGTTCGCGGAGCGGCCGATCTGGACGCGACGCGCGCTGGAGGAGGAGGCGCTGACTCCCGAGCTGCGGCAGATGTGGACGTCGCACGTCAAATTCGCGCTGCCGTACGTGGCGTTTACTTGGAAAAGCGGGCCGTGGAGGGCGACGTACACAAAGTACGGGGTGGATCCGCGGACGGATAGGTGTTTTGGGAAGTACCAGACTGAGTATTTTAGGATTTCGCCGGAGGATACGGCTGCGCAGAGTGCGAAGATGGCGACGACGGGGAATGTGGGGGAGGATGAGGAGGAGGATGAGGAGGAGGAGGAGAAGGATGAGGATGCGGTTGTGCCGAAGCATGTATTTGATGGCATTCATTTACCGCAGGGGCGGAGTTTCCAGCTTTGCGATATTACAGATCCGGTTCTTGCGGAATTGGTTCAGAGCGGGGGCTTGCGTGACCAGGTGGACGAGAAGGATGGATGGTACAAGGCATCGACTATGTCTAAGATAAGGAGGATTATCAGGTTGAAGTTGAAGGCGCTGTGGCAAGGACAGCAGATCAAACAGATGGATGTGGCTAAAATTTTGGAGGAGGCGAGTGATGATGAGGCTGGTGCCGCGGCGAAGACCGAGGACGCTATGGAGCATGATGGAGCGCAGAAAGAGAAAGAGGAAGACCAGGGCGCCCCCGAGCCGACGACTTCTCATGAGCGGGATGCGCTCCAGAACGTAACGGCAGTGAGCGAGTATGGAGGGGCGAAACTGCGCGAGCTGCTGGGCATTCTTCAGCAAGAGGAAGCCGGAGAAGGTATGCATATGCACGCCGCTGCTGATCTATTAATGAAGACGTACTGATCGTCCGCGCAGATGAAGACGACTACGAAATCTTTGACGAGGAGGAAAATAACGGTGACGAGAGCCCCTGAGTGGAGGCGCGGCGCGTATCGGTATAACGACAGTTGGCGGCAGACTTTAGACCGCCGAGCATGTCATTCGTTGTGTCAACGGCGAAAACATCGTAATTATTCACTGAATCTCATTGTAGTTTAGTATAATTTACTATTGGGGTCTGCTCTGCTATCTGTTGGGACGACCCCTTAGTACGTACGAGTGCAGTACGCTGGCCCGTCAGAACGGCGCTGGGAGAATATGTTGCGTCATGATAAGGGTAAAACCAGGGTACGGGGGCAGGCTGGGTAATCTGGCCGCATTGGGAGCATTAAGTGGTCCCCCCGCTCGAACTTCTATTCGCCCCGACAAAAAAAAAATCGCGTTGCGACATATCAACCATTCCACATTTATTTTCTTTCACGGCATCTCCGAATCCCACACATTGCGCTAGCAAACAATGACCTCAGTATTATCACCGACGGCGACGTCCGTCACCAGCAACGGGAATGGCAACGGCAACGGCACGGGTGGTGCGCCACTGTCGCCGGTCGGGACGGTCAACACGGCAAAGTTCCCGCCGACGGTGACGTCGATAACGTTTCCAGCGCCGCCTGCGCTGCCAAAGATCATCGTGACGAAGGACGAGATCCAGACGAACGTCGCGGCGTACGAATCACTGCTGGTGGCCGCCGCGGCACTCAAGAGCGCGTTCGCGGCGGTGGCAGAGGCGGAGAACATGTTTGGGGCGGCGCTGGAAACGTGCGCAAAGTGCAAGGGCGCGAGCGAGTCGGAGGATGGGCTGTCGGGGGCGGCGGGGCTACAATATCTTGCGGCGAACCACCACCGGATTCTGGCGGAAAGCATGACGAAGGGGTTCGAGCAGCCTGTGCGGCTTGAGGTGGACACGTACGCGAAGATGACGAAGGAGCACGAGTCGCGGTTTCAGAAGGAGACAATTGAGCGGACGAAGCAGCTGCGCAAGACGGAGAAGCAGAACGTGAAGCTGGGGAAGAAGAAGCAGCGGAATTTGGCGCTTTATCGGAGCGCGCTGATGGATTTGACGACGCAGGTGGATGGGCTGGAGAGGTTGAAGTATGAATACTTCAAGTACTCGCTGGACATTACGCAGGACATCTCGGCGAAGATCCTGCAGCAGGCGACAGGGATTGTGAGGGCCGAGGTGGAGATATTTGAAGGGATTGCGCGGAAGGGCTGGACGGGTGAGGGGCTGGACGATATCCTGGAGGGGAGTTCGGACCCGTTCGCGGAGAGCCCGCAAGAGAGTCCGGAGATATTTTCGGTGTTGCCACAGCAGTCGATTATTCCCCAGCCGGTTGACGAGGAGTCGCCTTCTCCGACCAGTACTGGCGCGGCCGTGGGCGAGACTACAGAGTCCACGCTTGTCGAGGCGGAGGCAGTGTCGGAGGCAGTGTCGGAGGGCGAAGCTGTTGCAACAGCAAAGCCCGCGGAAGAGGCAGAGGCAAAGGCAGAGGCCAATGTCGCGCCGGCCGTTGTCGTAGAAAAGGAGGACGGAGAGATCGAGCAGCCAGCGCCGGTCAGCGATGCGGAGTCGAAGCACGAGGCACAGGCCACATTGGAAGAGGAGGCGAAGACGGAGGGGGAGAATGAGCCTAGGCACCCACCGCAAGTGGAGGGCTCGTCGGAGGATTGGTCAGGCGACCGGGAGGAGAGCACTTAGTGCTAGCGAGGCAGCGAGCTGTGGGAGGAAGGGCAGCTAGGTGTAACGGGAGTTTGGAACTATTCATACAGTGTGTACTATCAGATGGCGACGAAGTGGCGACAAAGTGGCGACAAAGTGGGGAGAGGGACTGGATATGTTTACTCGACTTTTGGGTCTGTATAATGTGTAATCGCGGGGAGGCGAGGAGGCTTTAGATTCATTTATATTGCACTTTTTTTTGGCTTAGATGTGTTGAGATTGTATTTGGTCATGTCAAGAATTCGTACGCTCAGTTTAATTTACCCTAACCTCAGGGGCGTCGCGCTGAATAACGCATCTTACATAGAAAGCAAGCCTGCCTTCGGTAGGTGCGGCCGGCGCAATCGAGTGTCCCATCACGCACGTGAAGCAGTGAGAACGTAGGCCAACGTAGACCAGGTAGTATGCAGCCAACGTGCGTGCGTGGGATGTATTCAACAGCTTGAGCTGCGCGGTCCGTCGTGCGGTCACGACCGTTCGCATTACGCATGTTATTTAGGGATCTCACTCGAGGATCAGTTGAGTCGTGGATGGATCGAATGGCTGCCCGAGAACAGCTACGTCACAAAATTCAGCTGCCACAGGACGCTAAATTCGAATGGGAGTCGGAACGAAGTGAGCGACGTGGATCGGTACCAGCCCTCAAGCGCCAGTGGAAATGCAATCTTAGAAGCGCAATCAAGTTCGTCGAGATGTACGCCGAATGGAATCTGCACCGGAGTCGAGTCGATTATTCGATGCTCGTTTAATACGTCATAGTGAACGCAGCATACGCATACGTTGCAGGTCACGGCCCAGACAAAGTCTAAACGTAGCTGGAGGGCAGTTAGAGTTTCGTACCGGCTGAGACATGCGTGCGCCGTGATGTGGCCGCGTGGTCATGACCAAACTCTATTGACATAACAGGATACGGCTCAAACCGCGCTCACAATCCTATACAGCGCATTGCGCAAAACCATTTGTGTCCCCGCAACGAGCATCTCGAACTCCATCCTCAACTTCACCAGCTTGACCACCATCAGGGAGACTACCCTCACGACTACTATTATCAGTTTGTCTATCTGGCTGCTCGTTCTGTGTCCGGCGTCCCAATGGACCCGCTAGTTGATGTTCCCGACCGCGCGCTATCTTCTCCTGTCTTTTATTTCGACACCGATGATGCAGATTATTTTGCCTTCCACGACCTCGACCTCGACAGCAATGCGCTCGTCACGCAGAGCAGCAACGACACCTCTGGAATCGACCCGTTTGATGAGGTAATGGCCGATGCCGTGTCAATTGCCCAGGCTGGCCTTGCTGTCGCGCCGTCTGCAGACGGTTCGCCCACCTCCTCCAACACCACGCCAATCCTCACGCACGACGAGGACGACGTTGAGGACGATGACGACGACAGGTATATGGCCGAGCACTTCGACTTTGATTCTGCGACGACCTCGCACCATCGGCGTGACGGCCTGCCCGGTGCCGATTCGGCAGCTGCCGGGGCAGCCGCAAATGGCATCGTCATAAGGACAAGTGGCTCGGACTCGTCGCTTTCGTCCGTGAAGCACGACTCATTTTCGTATCCGCCGTCGCCCAAATCGCTGTCGTCACAGCATTCAGCGTCATACTCGCTCAAGAAGGGACCGCAGGCGAATTCGCCCTCGAAGCTGCCGCACCTCAACGGCGCGTCCCAGCACCAGCACTCGTCGCTCCTGAAGGGCGTCCGCGAGTTCACCCCTCCACAACAGTCACCGGGATCGACGCCTCCTCCTTCGGCGTCTACTAACCTAGCTCTGCCTGAAGAAGACGTGTATGCGTGTCCGGTAGACTGGGTCCCGCCGACGACGATGCCTGACTTCAACCCTCTCGACTGGACCCGCAATGACACGCCTTACACCCTCACAGTTTCCACCGACACGTTGAAGTCGCGGGTCGAGACGCAGATCAAAGCTCTTTTGACGTTCCATCCGGCGCCGACTGAGCAATTCATGCATTTGCCGCCGACGACGATCGCGAAGTTGCGGCAACAGCTGCGAAAGCCCTTTACGCCCGACCCCAAGACACTCGAGGTGGATGCGATCGTAGTGTGCGACCATAACAGGTTCAAGTTCATCAATGTGTGTGCGGGATGCATGAACCGCGAGCGCAAACGCGCGTCGCGCAAGAAACTACCCTCAGTGGATGATACGCATTGGCTGGAGAGCCAGGACAACCGGGGGATCATGTTTAACTGTGCAGAGTTAATGGAGATCTCTGATCCGAATGCGCCAAAGACGGGTATGACTGGAACGGCGTTTGGAACCCAGCAGAACTTGTCACCCGCACCTCATGAGACTGGCGATGTGAAACACGTTGAAATCCCGATGCGGATACCGTGCTACTGCCGTCATCACGCTGAGAAGGCTGGATTCAGGTATGTTTTCCTCTTTTCCTTTCATTTCAAATAATCTCTTAATTGCTTTCATTTCGAATAATATCTTAATTGAAATTCTCCAGGGTGTATTTCGTCGTCAAGGACCACACTGGAAAAGTAGTGGCGCGCACATTTACGGAGCCAATTATGATCACAGACGACCACAAGACTACGAATGCAAATGCTCGGCGAAAGACAGTTGCAGGAACATCAGCCTCGTCCACCCAGCCGGTCTCATCTGCCAACGGCAGTGACAACTCCATGTCCACGTCTCCCACCAACGAGTACGGTTTCATGAAGTCGGCCAACCCTCGCAAGCGCAAGATGTCACCGACATATCTCCGCACACAATCGGCGTCTGGACTCTCGATGACGCAGATGACACCACAGCCGCAGCAGCAGCCGCAGCAGCAGCAGCCGCAACAGCGACACAGACATAACTCCGCCACGTCATTACCGACGGCCAACCATGGCCCGCCCACCGATGCGTACTACCGCAAGCTGGACGATGCGAATTTCAATACCCGATCGCACAATGTGGAGAGCTTCGGCTTCCCTGCGTACAGCAGCAGTAGCAGTACTGCGCTGCAGAACCAGCAACCGTCTGCCACACCTACATACGCCACGACGCCGATGTCGCACCCAAGTCCGGTATCCGTTGCCAGTACTCCGTCTGATTCTGGGATGATGTCAACCGGAACACGGCGATCTTCGAAGGTGTCTACAACTTCAACCGCCCCACTAATACAGCCAGCACGTGAGCGCACCAGCAACAACGGTGCGGCCGATGCGCCAGCACTGCAGCGTCTGATTCCAACGGAGGGCCCGATCAGAGGGGGCATCGAGGTTACACTGCTAGGCACCTCCTTCCATCCAGGTTTGACCGTGATGTTTGGCGACCAGCCTGCCGTCAAGACGCACATATGGAGCGACAGCACTATTGTTGCGATCTTGCCACCTGCCGCGTCGCCCGGTCCGGTTGTCGTCCGCCTGCGTAGTATATCCGAAATTAGCAATGACAACCTCAAGCTATTCACATATATCGACGATACCGACCGACAATTGATGGAGCTGGCACTGCAAGTTGTGGGACTCAAGATGACTGGTAGACTTGAAGACGCACGGCAGATTGCCATGCGGATTGTCAGCCAGACCGGGGGTGGCGGTGAGGACGGTTCTGGTGGTGCAAAGGACAGTATCATGGCCGCGACAACCGCCAAGAACGCGACGATGTCGGGCAGTAGTGATCTTGAGAAGACTCTGCTGAAGTGCTTGGATCTGGTAGATTACAATGAATCGCCGCATAAAGTGCAATGGCAGCTGCGGAACAGCGCAGGGCAGACTATGATGCATTTGGCGGCGGTGCTTGGATTTCAGCGGTTGGTTGCCGCGTTGCTGGCCCGTGGCGCTTCGTATAAGTTGAAAGATCAATCAGGCTATACACCACTACACGGGCATCATTATTTGGGTTAGGGCAACGCTTGACACTTCTTTCAACGGTCAAACAGGTGACGTTAACTGAAATGTAAAACGTGATCTGAACTGCTTTGCCAATGGAAATAGATGATACTTCTTCCTGGAGATAATGCATTTCAATATGAATGGAGGATATACAACTAAGGATACAAAAATGCGAGACCGAACTTGACCAGCAAGTTGGATAATCTTACAATTCTGACACCCAAGTGCGACAAAAAATTCAACGCAGTAAGTAAAGGCTGTGACAATACATAGATTATACACGTGAAATCAGTGGCTTCGGAACACAATATGGAAGGCAAAGCTTAATACAATAGTGATATACATAAACACAAAAAATTTGTAGGGTTCATTGAATCCCCAAGGCTACACATGCACTTCGCGGCAGAACCTGCCTAGCGCGTAACCGATGCAGCCTGCTGCCGCATAGCCCATAGTTCAATCGTCCTTCGGCCCTGCTCCGTGGCAGCATGTCTAAGCTTCTCGATCTCTGATCCTTGCCATTCCGCTGATTCCACTTTCGGCGGTTGATCCATATGCAAGGTCTTCATAGCAGACGTGAGACTAGCTTCGTTGTAGTTTAGGTCAACTGGAGTAACAGTTAGAGATGTCATAGCAATCTTATCACTAATATTCGTCATCCCCGATGTATGAATTTTGTTCTCTTCTGTCTGAGTTGCTGTTCCTAGCTCAGCAGCATATATGCTGACTGTTTCTCGGCAACTACGTGGCGGATTCTCAAAGGCATTCGTCACATCTCGCAGGTCAGACTTTGATCGATAAAATGAAAGAGAGTTGAGAAGTGATTTGTGACCACTTTTTTTAGAACTCTCGACCAAAGCAGCCTTACTAGACAGAGAAGTAGACGCAGCTTTCTTTGAATCCGATGAGTGATTGCCAAAGGTTCTCGCCTGCTTATTCGAGTAATCCCCAATATCGACCTTCCCCGAGTACTGGCTCCGCAAACTGAGATTACTCAATGACTTCTTCACAACTTTCTCCCGTTCAAACAGAGCACTTCGCTTTTTCTGCAACGTCTTTAGCCGAGCGGAAGCAGGTGTCGACGAGTTGGGTGGCTGAGACAAATCCTGCATATTTGAAGTAGACGGCTTTCTATCTAGCTTCAACCGCGCATCTGTCGCAAAAGAGAATGGAGCTGCAACAGTACCTTGCTTCTTCTGAGAAAGAACACTGGGTTTTCGAGTAACGCTCGCGACGGCGGCCACAATCTTGTTTTCGACAGATTTTGCAGAGCTAGATCCAGATCTGTACGCCACAGTAGGTTTGCAAGTTTGCCGTAAACTTGTGCGCGGTAGTTGAGTGGTAGAGTCGACTAGCTTGGACGTCTTTTGTAGCCCTAGATTGTGTAAACTACTGGATCGGCCGTGTGTATCATTTCTAATGGCCTCTGATCGAGGAGTTGCCTTGATAGTAGTCTACTTAGAAGTTAGAAATCGACATGACAAATTTTTGGCAATGAGAAGTACCTCTTTTGGCAATGTCTTCATAGAAGTAGATGTGACGGGTGATGTAGCCGATGTGATAGAAGCAACATGCTTGGTTCGTGGGACGCGGCTTTTTTCCGAAAGCATTGTGTCATTGAATCTCTCAGTCGTCTGTGATCCCTTCGATCATATTGTTAGGAAACGAACGACACCAGACCTACACTTGAACCAACCTTAAGGTATCTTGTGCTCGTATCAGTATACGGCGTATTAGCCGGCATTCCCTTCTCCAAAACATTCGCAAAAACAGGTGAATACGTAATTTTGGTGTTCTCGGTTGCCTTAACTTGCTTGGATTGGTTTTTTACTGTCACATTTCGCGCCTGTTTGGACTTCTTCGCCGACCACACTATCGCTTGTTCAAAGGAATCTTCGCTATGGTACTCGTCACGCGTCGGGACCTTGTAAATTTGATGTTCAGAAGGGGCGTGGATGGTGGTCAGAATACCGGTTGGCTCTGTCCCATAGCTTTGCTGGTCCTCAACTACCGTTTCGATTTGACACTGAGATCTGTTCATAATAGCGAAGTTGTCCATCAAGGACCTCCTTTTCTCCTTTGCTACTCGTTTGGATCGAGCTTCCGACCGTAATATTAGTAGATAATCTATCGCATAACATTTATGACTAAACAATACCAGAAGGCATCTCTGTCGCCGCCTCGATTGAATCAGTTGACTTCCGTAAGCCTAGTATCTTGGCCGAAGCCGACCTGGTAACTGGCATTTCTTCGCGCTCAACTAAACAAGCTCTGCATGGACGAGCGCAGTGCAAAGACGGCGAGAAGAAGTCTAGATGATATGAGACCGTGCGACTGTGCTAAGGACTGTTTTGACTGTGAACTAGTGCGAAAGAATAAATGTAAGTCTTATACAGGAAAGGAAGATGAGGCTGTGCGAGCTATCTCTGATCCGAAGTGAGGGTGGTGATGTGGTATGACGCTTACAATGGCTGATTTGGAGGGCTCAGATTCTCCGTGATGTTTGTTTACTACTTACCCGTACGAGCAGTCCAGATCGCTCCGCCCATCGCTCAGGGGCAGCTCAAATCAAATCTCGCTCGCCCCGGGCGCAAGCCCAATCAATCTACCTTCATCAGACTCTTTTCCGTTCCTTAACCCGAACACTACACTGCTCACCAGTCACCGGCCAAGCAGCA
>PPJX02000109.1:0-55098 GCA_003705915.2 Lipomyces lipofer | reverse complement strand
TGCTGCTCGAATGCGCAGTGTTTAAGAGAGCCTACCAAGTGAACCAATCCGTCCGCATCTCCACAGTACGTGCTTACATTTGAGTTTAGTTTTCGGGCGATTTCGTGAATACCCCCCCCGCCCGCCTCTGCAAATGATCCGAAAAATTATCGATCCTTGTTGATCCATAATAATTTCCGCGGTTCTGACGTGCAATCTTCTCAAATTCCATAAGGTCGAGAAATCGAGACTTTTCTCAACCTTGAAGGAATGGGGTCCCCCTGCGGTATTTGAACCCGACAGGAATCCGAGAATGTATCTACAGTACCTAGCGTAAAGAAAAATACTTGTGTGCTTTCATAAATGGCTCACTTCCAACAATGAACGCGATGACTTCCTTAATCCGCCTAGCTTCCGGATCTCTCCCTTGGCCCATCCCTCATCGGGTCCGTCAACATGTCAATTTACAAACCTTACTCTCATATTTTGGTCGCCACCCGTCGGTCACACAAGGCTTTGCTGAAAACCTTTTTTTTATTGCCGGCGGTATAGCGCTAATACCTTTAGGGGAGTACTGCAAACTTTTTCTTCAGGGTGTTGGAAATTCGGCAAGCGAACTGAAAAAAGTTTTTCCGGGCGTGGGGGCGTTAGTAAGCGCTACGAATGTCAACGGCCCGCAAACACGAAACACCCAGTCGCCAACGATTGGCCCTTACCATCCACTATGAAAACTTTATTCATAACATGAAATCCCTATTTCCCTGCTTTTCACCGGTCTGTACTGGCGATCGCAGTCCCGTCCGTAGGCCGTACCCTAACCCAGTGCAATTGTAATAAGTGGGTGACATCCGTAGCGGCCGATTTACCAAACTCCTAAACCAAACTCGCAAAATCACAGACTCAGCACAATTACCCTCTCCACGTAGCTCCACTTCACAGACAACGAGATTCGTAGATTCACGTGACTTACTGCGTGACCGAACTTGCATAATTTTTCGACGCGTCGTTTCCTCATTACGCGTTCTTTGAGTCACACTATCGTCTTCCCTTTTTTAGTTCTTTTTTTTTGTGTCTAATGCGATTTGACCTGTCGACCAACTGCAACCCCTGAATACCACCTTGTCTCTATCTGGCCCCACTCAGCCTACTCTTATGCCAGGTTTCAACGCGCGGGCCGTGACGGCTCGCAAAACTTATGGCTACAGGCCGGGAATGCCATGCTTGATGCGATCGAGACGATCAAGCCCGCAGGCCTCGCAAAATGGGATCAGGTGGTGGAACTTATTCTAACCTTGTTTAGTTACGAGAAATACTGCGCAGAGAACGGCAGAGCTTCCCGCGATGTCGGCGCTATTAGTCGAAAGTTCGACCAAATCTTTAACTTTCCGTAGCTTACGGGCGATCCCACCTTTCCCCTGATATAAGGCGGGCAAAGAAATTAAGAACAAGATGCTCAATGAGTCTCTGGAAATGATAGGCTTGAGTGATGAGGACATCCTCGAGCCCCCGAAGAACAGGACGATGCCGGAGACGCGTCGAGCAAGAGCTTGACACTGGCTCCCGTCGCAGTTCTGGCGCTACCAGTAGTAGCTCGAGACCATGTTGGATATATCGCGTACATACGGAGGGCACAATCCCAAATACTTCCTGCAAAGTGAACTGTGCCATTGATGAATTCAAAAAATGCGGAACCAATCCTAGCGTCAGTACCAAGAGACCTTTGAGAGAGTTGTGCTTCCCCATGGATAGAGACGTCGCCGCGCGTAATTGTTCCTATATTCCAGGCCTGTCGGAATCCGCAATCTAAAATGCAGTCGAAAATTGAACTGATCCCTGTCGTCAAAATGAATGCCTTCTCATCGTAGGAACCACGTAGAATCTGCCATGGGCTCTTGTATGGGAAAGGAGAACTGGGCGCGTGAGATAAAAGCGGTTCCCTCTCACATTTAATGATCCAATGACACGGTGGTCAGACCTATTACAACGGCATCGTCCTCTTCGTCTTCGTCAAAATGGAGTCTTCGATATGAGCCGTGAGGCATAATTTATCGTGACTTAATTCGGATGCGGAACGAGCAGAGAGGTGGAGAAAAAGATAAATGAAAAGGAATGGGTTGTCGCCGTGACGCGTCACAAGTTGTGAAGATGGCTCCAAAAATGCGTTATCACGTGGTTGAGTTGGTCAAATTTAGTTTGGCAGAGTGGTTTGTGAATCGCGGGAGTCCGGAAGAGGGGGGAGTACGGGGTCTTCCAGATCTGTGCATAGGCTACGCGTTGCAAGAATCTGGTCAAAATCTGGTGATTAAGTATGCGTCAGATCCGTGAATCTGGAGTCTGGTCGCGCCAAAAGTCTGCGGGAAGTCATCCACTATGTACCTTCACGCCCTTGGGCGCGATTCTAGCATGCGTTCTCAAACAAATGCACAATAATAAGCACTATCGTAAGAATAAAATGAAGCATTCCTTATGTTACATTAGCCGACAAGGTGAGAAACCCCCAAGGTGTTGGTGGTACTTTAAAACCCAGATTCACGAATTTCATTATTCAACATTGACAGTCAATTTCGCCGTATAAAAAGATGCCTGACTGCCAACCCATAAATGTGCTTCCCAAAAAACCTACATAATGAATCCCAAAGCAACAAAATCAAGAAATCCTAAACTAAACTTTAAACGATTCATATGCTCTAAGCCTCATCCTCAATCGCTCCATATATCTGCTGCAGAAGCGCCGTGATATGCAATAGCCCCTCATTAATCGACTGGGTCGCGAGAACTATTCGAAAATCAACATTCAAGCTCACTTCTGCGCATAGGCGTAGAACAGACAAGGACTCACTAAATGCGTAAAACAGCACGAAATCATCTTCGTACCCCTCCGCTGGCGAACCGTGGCTCTTGACCTGCTTTATCCGGAACTCGTTCACCTTTGCGATCATCCGGTCTCGTGCGTGGTCGGTGTTTGGGAGGTGGCTTGGAAGAGGGAGGCTAAGACGGAGAGCCGATGCGAGGACTATATGCCTGTTAGCGATGCAACCAAACTAACTCTGGAAAGATAGACTAACGGTAGAAAAGGAGGAATATCCGGTTACTTAATTCGCGTCCTGCAAAGTCGTCAGAGTTTGAACACGATACGGATACGTCGACTTACTTTCAACAGTCGTATACGCAATAATCTGTGCCTCTCGATCCGACGCGTATGAGTTGCGGCTAATCAATGCCTATCCAGATCATCAGCTCTGACAGCAAAACATTGCAACTCCAACTCATAAGTCACTAACATTAACATTATGATACGAATCTAGCATATCCTGCGTTGATTGCATAATCATCCCATAATTGTCGCTTGGAAACGCTCCCTTCAGTCTGAACTCATTTGCCGCCTGCGCCACCAGCCCTCGCATCTCGAGCAGCGCCTTCTCAAGCGACTGTTCCTCTTGGACGCTGATGTACGGTTTGACATGCACACCATTTCGGGACAGGGTGTTTAAGGGGTCCGACTTCCAGATAAGTCCCATCCACATCCAGAGGATTCCGAGCTTGCGTTTGAGGTCGGCGCGGGCGGAGTTAGGCCATCTGAAGGTGTTAGTCAGAAAAACATGGCTGCAAACAGGATACACGACTCACATGTATAGAGTTATGAAGATGCCCCAGAGGACACCGCATGTGACGGAAACAACTCGATGGACTGAAATGACATATATTAGTAACAATAGAGACCATTCAATGATAAGAATAAGCACATACATGCAATTTCCCCAACAACGGGTTTAGTTCCACCTTCGTCCTCGTCATTGTCATCCTCATCAGCTATAGATAAACTGTATGAGTACAATGCGGTGAGGTTGAATGTCAACAAAATGAATCTTCCAAAAACGTTATTCGATTTTCCACTGAGAATAATCCGGAAACATGGAATCGCGATTGAGAAGCATATTATTGACAAGGCAACTGGGTTCGCGGGGAAAAAGAGCCATCTGTCACAACGTCAGCCTCATTGAGAATGTCGCATAGACCACAGGATATTCCCATACGCAATACATGCAATCGAAGTTCCAAGTAAAGTTCCTAAGATTCTAAAAGGTGCAGGTTAGCGTTTCAATATTGCACCCACTTCGAAACCTCGTAATCATACCGATAAAATCCCGACATAAGAGTCCCCCCAATCGATATATTCATTACAATCACAAACGAAACCAATCCCCATTCGCCTCTATAATGGTTGAAAATCGGTCTCGTCTTGTCAATAAACGCAGGCAACGTGAATAGCATCGCGCCCAGTCCGACCTTGATCCCATAGCGCACATCCATTCGCCTGAATACCCTAGTCTCGCGCCAGAGCTTTAGGGATAGTGGTACACGACTGCCTAGCTGGGCATACTTGATGTCGGCGATGTCGTCACTGAATTTCAATAATAAGGGCCGTGGGGTCGATTCTTCGTTGGCTGGAACAGTGGCTGCAACAGAGGTCTCAGACTGTTCATTAGCCGTAACAGAAGCCTCAGACTGTTCTTTCGATTTGCGTTCCCAAAATCTGATCCATTTCCATGACTTGGGACGCCCACGTGCAATATACATATCATACTCCTCCAGGGCCTCCAATACTGAAGCCATAGCCCGTGAGATGTCGACCAACACATGAGAGAATTGACCACAAGTTGATGCCACTTCCTCGGCGTGTACAACGACATGCTCACAGTCTTTCTGGACATGTGGGCGAAATATGTCCATTCCATATATTTCCTGCAATGCTTTCGACCGGGAATCAGAGAATAGTCGTTCTTGCTTCACAACGCAGTTAGCTTTTCCAAGCACTGCTATATAAAGTACTCTTCTTATACGCAACATACCATTATCAAATTAGACTTCAGTCTACCGTCAGTACGGATTCCAGACGAGTATTTAGCACCGTCAAACGGCAATGTGTCAAAAAGATTCTTCAGACAGGTGGTGAGACACGCCTAAAACTGTCAGCAAAGTCTTCAAGTATTCAAATGAGACTAAAACAAACCATCTGCTCCCCCAAGTAATATACAAACACCTCGAACAACTCCGAACATGGTGACTGTGCTTGCTCGGAAACTGTGGTTGTCAAATGCCATTTCATGACCTGGGATCCTTTCAGGCCACCAAAATGCTGCAATAACTGCTGGATTGAGCTGACCAGTCTCTGTTGTATAAAATATTCTTCTTCAGTACCAAAAACGTAATGCTCAAATATCGCTTCGTGCAGATATGTGTCCATCGATGCAACCAGTCCGCGCGATTCCTTGAACAGCGATTCGATATCCGATACCCCGATATCCGTTTCGGAGACGAAGCTATCCACGATAATCGAGAGCTGAGTCAATTAGCAAAAGGCCAGTGAAAGGAACTAAAGTAGTTAGCCTACCATTTTCGAATACGTCCTCATTATATTATTTGTAGCCTGCTTCAAGCTCGCAATCGCAGTATAGGGAAATACCAAAAAGCACACGCTCGAGGCAATAAAAATGCCAGTATTAACTATGACCGACACCTGCCGGAGTTTCCAATACGACACTTCGCCATCCTGAATTGATCCCTCCCGAATGAGGATTGTAGCAAAAGACACAGATGCAAGAGAACAAGCCGTATTGAATGTTTCTCGCCCCACCTTGTGTTTCAGAAACGCGATCGAGCCGAGGCCGCCCGCGCAGAAGACAATGAGAACGATTGCGTGTCCCACCTCAATGAGATCCAACTGATCGAAAAAAGCGGAGACTTGCATGCTGAGGAATGATAATATGAAGGAGTAGAGGAGTGCCATTTCAGCGAGAATCGTAGCTTCAATCATACTTCCGACCGACCGCGCAGAGTGGAAATACACTGTGACAGTCGCGGCAAGATGTTTCCCGTCACCAGTCCCGAACTTTCTTGATATCACCGTTGATAACACCGTCAAAGACGCCAGGAAATACGTCAGCGATGACTTGAGTGGTCGTGTAAATTCCTTGCTAGTCGCCGCCTCTCGGAGCCATTTCCCGCCAAAGCGAATCGCATGTCCTAGCCTCTTTCCTCTCATTCCACCACCCCTATTCCATCGCGAAGAAATTTGAGATCTGGAAAGAACACTGCCAGCTTCAAGATCATCCCGTTGCGAATCACTCTGAAGAAGTAAAATCGATCCGTGCTCGATCTCATTATCCGCATCACCATTAGCAATTGTGGCCAACGCTGGGGTGCTCGTTTGAGTATCATGCTGTTTCATTGATCTCGGAAGACCGTAAGCTAAACCGTTTGCACTGTTGTACGATACTGACTCTTCCGAAGGTTTGCTGTCTTGATTCACCGAAGCAACAGCTACAGAGGCAGATCGCAGCGGCGATAATGGAAACGAATTTTCCATCTTGCTTCTTGAAACAAATAATCTAAAAAATAGTTTATGCAATACAAGACCAATATTCTAAATGATACAATAAATGGTGAAAAGCGTGCCACAGTGAAACTGATCGAATGATCCACCGGATGAGGTGGAAACAACGAGGGGGCGACATAACCAACCTAAATATGACCCTAACCCACAGAGATGGAGTCGTTTTGCTTGATTGTATGCGGTTACTACACTTCGGGCCGAGCACCGAGGGTGCTTCACATAAACCGAAATGCCTTATTCTACTCAACCGCTTCATTGCATTCAAAGCTCTTTATTGACATCAAATTGGAGTCTAAAGTGATTGCCTCGGAGAGCCTTCAACGTAACGTGGCGATTTCCAGTTTTAAGCTTCGGCAGACTTCGTCTCTCAAGGTGTTTTGTATTAATCACATACTGCAGTGTGCAAAGTATGTATATATATGACTGTAAATAATACATACATAGCATGCCTCTGCGATATCTCCGATTTCTGTCGCGTTACAAAACGATAATTCGACGCTGCGTTAAAAGACCAATCAAGCCATATGGAAACTGGACATCGATAGATGATACCCTCCATGACTTCAAGTTGATGCGCTTAAATATCTCACACAGAGGATAAATGTAATGTACTGTATTAATGATTCATATATGATAACAAAGTATATCGTCATTTCCTGCATCGAAGTTCTCCCATAGTTGTTACATACGCCATCATTTATATACCCAGATCTCCTCCTTGACCATCCCCATTTATCACTCATTTCACATCCGCCCATTCTTATCATTTCGTACACACGCTTAATAAACACGCTTCCCCGGTGGGACGGTCTTGCACTCCACCTCGTCCAGGGTATGGTTAATAACGTTCCTATACTTCAACTCGACGGGCTCGCCCGGCTGCTGCTGCCACGACAATGTGTGCTTCATCCAGTTCTCATCGTCTCTCTCAGGGAAATCCTCTCTCGCGTGTGCGCCACGCGACTCCTTCCGCGCGACGGCAGAGTACGCGGTCTGCATCGCGCAGGTGAGCAGGTTCTGCAGTTCGAGCGTCTCGACGAGGTCAGAGTTCCAGATCATGGAGCGGTCCTTGGTGCCGACCTCGGTAAAGGTTTTGTCGACGGCTGTGATGCCTTTGACGCCAGCCTCGAGAGAGGATTGTGTTCGGAACACAGAGACGTCGGTCTGCATCACACGCTGCATGGCCATGCGGATCTCAGCCGTGGAGCGGGGTCCCTCGGCAGTGCGGAGCTTGTCGAGATTGGCAAGTGTCGCAGCACCGATGTCAGCGGAGACCGGCTTGTGAGGCGTGCCGGGGGTGAGAGAATCGCGGATGGTGTGCGAGACAGCGCGGCCAAAAACAACAAGGTCAAGTAGCGAGTTGGCGCCGAGTCGGTTGGCACCGTGGACGGAAACGCAGGCAGCCTCGCCACACGCTAATAGGCCAGGGACAACCTTGTCATTGCCGTTCTCGTCAATGGTCAAGACTTCGCCAGTGTACTTTGTGGGAATGCCGCCCATGTTGTAATGTACGGTGGGCAGGACAGGGATGGGTTCTTTCGTGACATCGACACCGGAGAAAATAGCGGCGGTCTCGGATATACCAGGAAGGCGCTCGTGCAGAACAGAGGCAGGTAGATGAGACAGCTGAAGGTAAATGTGGTCCTTGAGGGGGCCGACGCCGCGACCTTCGCGGATCTCCATCGTCATGGAGCGGGAGACAACGTCGCGGGAGGCAAGATCTTTCGCAGTCGGAGCGTAGCGCTCCATAAAGCGCTCGCCCTCGGAGTTGAGGAGATAACCGCCCTCACCGCGCGAACCCTCGGTGATAAGACAGCCCGCGCCGTAGATACCCGTAGGGTGAAACTGAACGAACTCGAGATCCTGCAGTGGGAGACCAGCGCGCGTGACCATAGCGTTACCGTCACCGGTACAAGTGTGGGCGGATGTACACGAGAAGTACGCGCGTCCGTAACCGCCGGTGGCTAGAACGGTCTTATGGGCACGGAATCTGTGGAGGGTACCGTCCTCTTGGTTGTAGGCCATGACACCGACACACTCGCCGTTCTCCATCAGTAGATCAAGGGCAAAGAACTCAATAAAGAAGTTGGTGTTGTGACGAAGAGACTGTCCGTAGAGAGTGTGTAGCAGCGCATGGCCGGTTCTGTCAGCAACAGCACAGCACCGGTATGCCTGTCCTCCGTGGCCATAGTCTCGGGACTGTCCACCAAACGCACGCTGGTAGATTCTTCCTTCCTCGGTACGCGAGAACGGCACACCGTAGTGCTCAAGTTCGATGATGGACTGCGGCGCCTCTCTGGTCATGTAGTGAATGGCATCCTGATCACCAAGCCAGTCGGAGCCCTTGACGGTGTCGTACATATGCCAGTGCCAATCATCCTCGTGCATATTTCCAAGCGCAGCGTTGATACCGCCTTGGGCAGCGACGGTGTGTGAGCGGGTCGGAAACAGCTTCGAAATACAGGCAGTTTTGAAACCTGCCTCGGCGAGACCAAACGCAGCACGCAAACCGGCGCCGCCGGCGCCAACGACAATACAATCGTATTCATGGTCAACGACGGCATACTTTGTGGTGAGAAAGGGAGACGCCTCCTTGGCACGGAGGGGCTGTAAGCTCGTTAGTACACTTTTGTCATAGAGGGCCAAAGGATAGCCAACTGTGGCTAGAAGCTACCCGGAAGTGGTGGAAATACGGACCTGGTTGGAGATGATCTTCGCTACCGGGACAGAGGCTGAGAACGACCGTGCCGCAGTACGAGAGACTGCGGAGAAGCGCTACAACACGGGATCACAATCAGCAAAGGGGTGCTCGGGAAAAAAAATCGAAGCCGGGGAAAGGAGGCCCGGGACGACCCGCGGTGACGTTGTAATCGACGCGTGCCACCGAACGAGCTCCCACAGTACAGTAACAGCACTCACCGAGGAGGACCGCCGAGTAAGAGACAGCATTGCAGGACTAAAGGGGGTGGGGAGACAATAGAGGGCAAGCAAGTGGTGAAGATAGAGGTAGCGCGCGTTTTCTATGGGCCAAATAATGCGGAGAGCGCTCAGCGCGTAACGCGGAAGCCGCTCGGCTCCCTACCCGGGTTAGGGCTTGGCAGTTCCTGCGTGCAAGCCCGCCGGAGATGCACAGCCAATCACGGCCTCTCATTTACAATCTATCAGGCCGAAATCGCTCTCAGTCTATGATGGAGCAACGAGACCCATTACCCGATGCTGAGCGGTCGGCAACGTGGTGACGTATTCAATATTAATGTAGCGAATACTATGTATATTACCATATCGCAATTGAAAAGCATCTGTGTGGTGGAATTTAGAAGTAGCTGTATGATATGGGACAACGCGAATTCTGCTCTAAGAAATTGTCCACTGTTTATGAAAGCATTGGTTTCGGCGCAATGCCAGTCTTAAAAGGCGAAGTCATATAGAGAATCACCCTGAGTCTTTATCCATCCTCAGTATTTGATAATTGAGGCAATCAGAAGAAATAGAATCTGAAGAGTGTTCGAATGACAGAGCGAGTGAGGGCAACAGTTACCAACGGCAGAACCGACGTAAATAAAGTAGATATCGCAGTTAATAATAGTAGAAATATCAATTTGAACTATACGAGGAACTTGGGAAACTAAAGCATTCATAACACCGCCAATGTATTTCCCATCCGTACACATACGCATCTAATTATACTGCATATACTGCGACGTGCTGCTAAACTTCAAGTTACTCTTGATAACCTTCTCCACCGATGCAAGGAAATCCTTCTCCGACGCCACCTTCCGACGCGCCCGAATCGCAAACATACCGGCCTCAGTGCAAACAGATCGCAGCTCCGCACCCGTCGCGTTCGGGCACAATCGCGAGATAAGCTCCCATCTGATGTCCCGGTCGACGGACATGCTCTTTGCATGAATCCGCAAAATATTCGCTCGCCCTTCCATGTCCGGCAGACTAAACTCGACCTTTCGGTCGATACGGCCTGGTCTCAAGAGCGCTGGGTCAAGAGTGTTGGGTCTGTTCGTCGCGAACATGACCTTGATGTTTCCGCGAGGATCGAAACCGTCTAGTTGCGTAATCAATTCAAGCATAGTACGTTGCACTTCATTATCGCCACCTGCGCCGTCGTCAAACCTTGCACCGCCGATCGCGTCGATCTCGTCGAAGAAAATAATACAAGCCTTCTTGGTTCGCGCCATCTCAAAAAGTTCGCGCACCATACGGGCACCCTCACCGACATATTTCTGCACAAGCTCAGATCCAATCACGCGAATGAATGTAGCATCAGTACGATTCGCCACTGCTCGGGCGCACAGAGTCTTTCCAGTTCCTGGTGGTCCGTATAAAAGGATGCCCTTTGGCGGATCGATACCAAGATTGACGAAGCGCTCGGGCGATAGCAGCGGAAGTTCGACTACTTCTCGTAATTTCTCAATTTGTTCCTTGCAACCACCGACATCACCGTATGTGACATCCGGCTTCTCTTCAACAGTCATCATCGTAACGGATGGATCGATCCGTGGGGGGAGTGGCAGCTGGATCTGGTATTTATTTCGGTCGACGCTGAATAAAAAGTTAATGGTAATTGAATGGATGAGTCAAGGTTAAACGTACCCAACACGCATACCCTCCTCGATATCCGTAGGACTGACTCGCTCTCCAAGACTCACGACTATCTGATGTCAGCATATTTCATCATATTCTGAACTGACATGCTTACCAAACTTCGCAAGCTGCTTAACATTGATCACGTATTTCGCCTTCTCTGGATCGTCTGCCGACTGGATGATCTTTGTGCAACGAGCAACCTGTAGCGGCTGCTCCTCTGACATACGTTGCTTGTCGGCGGCGATATCCCATAGGTGTGGTGGCGCAAGACCGGTGTCGGACTCCTGTTACTTACTGTAAGCCTCTGACAATGACTAGTCATCTATCAAGCCTGCATATACCTTGACTCCTATAATTCAGTTAGTCATTATGCTCCTGAATGATAGACTTACAGATCAAAGTAGACCTGGAATCCCGCAAGACAGCTGCACATACCTATCTTTTCATTGACACGAGTCTGAACATCCTTGACATCTTTTTCGATCTTCTTCAGAGCAGCCGCATATGGCGCCGCCCCCTACATTCGCCGTTAGTACTGGATCGGCGACTTCTAATTGTCTTCCATCAGAATGCATACGTAAGTCTTTAGGACAGCGATATCGTCCTCCGAGAGTGGCACGATCTTCTCATCCTTCTTGTTGTCGTCATCGATAGGCGCACGGTACTTCTCCCAGTCTGATTTTGGTGGCATACTGGTATGCTATATGTCAGACGTGATAGCTGAATATGATGGAACAGAAATGGAAGGCGGGGGAATGGAAGTTGGTGGAGGTTGATGATGATATATCCTTGCGATGGCGGAGCGCGTATTGCCGACTGCGGGCTTAACTACGCCTACGTATATCTTACACATTTACCACGGATACACCTTATCAACAACGTACATCGTCCATACATAACGGCTCACTGTTTACAGCGCAAACACCACGCGCTCCGTGCATGCAAATGGTAAGTGTGATGGTGAAAAAGATCACGATCGAAAGCGTCGACAAAAATAATATTTCACATCGATCTGCACAATTTTTTACGCCTTTCTATCTTGTATTATATTGAGATATTTTCACTAAGTAATAGAAATGGCCGTTTCATCTGCCCCTACGCCTAGAGGTAATAATGCCGCGTTCAAGGATAAGGAGAAACCTCAGGAGGTACGAAAGGCCAATATTTCGGCCGCGCGGGGTGAGTGCAATATTGCTGTCTTATTTATGTGCATGGATTGGCCCTTGCTGACTTCCTCTGTGTTATAGCTGTCGCTGATGCCATCAGAACATCACTGGGACCTAAGGGAATGGACAAGATGGTGGGCTGCAGATGTTGAGCGAGTAGCCGTGGAAGGATGCTGACACTCTTATAGATCAAGACTGGAAAGGGGGAGATTATCATTACCAATGATGGACATACGATTCTTAAGCATATGGCTGTTATGCATCCCGCTGCCAAGATGGTATTTAATGCAGTGAGTTTTTGTATTGGATTGAATAGTGAATGCTAACCTTCATAGCTGGTCGATCTTTCAGCAGCACAGGATGTTGAGGCTGGTGATGGGACCACATCTGTTGTTGTTATTGCTGGAGGTCTCCTTGGCGCTGCGGAGCGACTTCTTCTGAAGGGCATTCACCCCACCATCATTGCTGAGTCGTTTCAACGTGCGGCTGCTCGGGCAGTTCAGGTCTTGAACGAGATGTCCATCCCGGTTGAATTGAGTGACCGAACTTCACTTATGCGCGCTGCCAGCACATCGCTTAGTTCGAAAGTAAGATATTTAATGTCTATGATCTGGTGATCTCTGCTAACGACCGTAGATCGTCTCCCAGTATTCATCCCTCCTCGCTCCCATGGCCGTCGACGCCGTCCTCCGTGTTATCAACCCTGCCATTGCTCAGAACGTTGACCTCAATGATATCAAGCTCGTCAAAGAACTCGGTGGCACTATCGAGGATACAGAATTGGTAGATGGATTGGTTCTCACGCAGCACGTTATTAAGATCGCCGGTGGGCCGTCGCGTATGGAGAAGGCCCGTATTGGTCTCATCCAGTTCCAGATCTCTCCACCAAAGCCTGATGTAAGACAGTTCTTGACTATTGTTATGATAATTTAATTTTCTAACAAAACAGATGGAAAACCAAGTCGTCGTGAACGACTACAGGCAGATGGACAAGATCCTAAAAGAGGAGCGGACTTACCTGCTCAATATTTGCAAGAAGATCAAGAAGGCGAAGTGTAACATCCTCCTGATCCAGAAGTCCATCCTGCGTGACGCTGTCAACGATTTATCGCTGCATTTCTTGGCAAAGTTGAACATTATGGTCATTAAGGATATTGAACGTGACGAGATTGAGTTTATTTGCAAGGTCGGTACTTATCAATTTGGATCATCAGGCTTGCTTCTAACGAAAACAGAGCACTGGATGTCAGCCCATTGCCGACATCGAGTCCTTCAGTGAAGACAAGCTTGGCCAGGCAGAGCTCATCGAGGAAGTCCAGTCTTCCGGCTCGCGTGTCGTTAAGGTCACTGGTGTCAAGAACGCAAGCCAAACTGTCTCCATCATTGTCCGAGGCGCCAATCAACTTGTCCTTGATGAAGCAGAGCGATCCCTTCACGACGCTCTATGCGTTATCCGATGCCTTGCGAAAAAGCGCGCATTGATCGCTGGCGGTGGCGCCCCTGAGATTGAGGTTTCCCGGACATTGGCGCGAGAATCTCGTGCATTGTTCGGCACTGAGCAGTTCTGCTGGCAGGAATTTGCGAATGCGTTGGAGGTCATCCCAACTACGCTAGCTGAGAACGCGGGATTGAACAGCATCGGTGTTGTTACCGACCTGCGGAGCAGGCATGAGCGTGGAGAGAAGAATGCTGGTGTCAGTGTGCGCCGTGGATCTACGAAGAATATTGTGGATGAGAATGTATTGCAGCCATTACTGGTTAGCACCAGCGCCATACAATTGGCAGCTGAGACCGTTAAGTCGTTGCTGAGAATTGATGATATTGCGATTAGCAGGTAGATGTGATGGCAGGATTTGTAGAAGTTGTTTTGTACGGTACATAATTGTATAGTCACGGTGTTTTGCTACATATTCTTCATAATAATGCCATTTTTCATCGTGCCTAACGCTCTAAAGTACAAAGTTAACTCTCCCAAAAACCCGATTCAATCCTACTTCTCTCTGTCTTTCGTAACTAGTAGGCCAGTGGAATCCTTAAGGTACTTGCGCGATGAGCTCACTGCACCATCAACAGTTTTCCGCGATTCCTTTGATAGGCATTTCACAGACTCAATGGAGTCCGTAATGAACTTCTTCGTCGCCAAATGCGCGTCTGCAACAGCCGGAACCATGACCTCAAACTTCCAAATCAAATTTCCCACATTCTCAAACGTGATCGGCAAGAAATACGCAAATGCTACCGCTCCGAACAATCCCGGTGCCGCAAAACTCCTAACCAAAGCATTCCGTTTCCGGGCGACAATGCTTCCCGTGAGAGTAGCGACAAGTACGTAAATAATCCCCGGCAGAAGTGATTCCTGCTCGGACTTGAGCCCGGCAACTGTGCTCGTGACTTTGTTCTCGGTGTCGAGGTAGGCCTGCATAGCAACATCGAGGTGCACGGAAACTAAGTTGGTTGCGCCAATGAGCCATTCGCGAGCAACACGAACTGTAGATTCGAGAGTTGCCGGGGGCTGTTTGATCACGATGGGGAGTGCAGGTTCAAGCTTTGACGGTTTTTTGTCGTCATCATAGATTGATTTCTTTGGCTGAGGAAGTTAGTGGAAGCGAAGGAGTCGGTGTAGAAGCCGCAAACGCACCTCTTCAGCCCTGATAATAGGTATACTTTTAGTGAGAGCGACGCCGCCGGCAGCTCCAAGCGCAAAACTTGTTAGGAGCGAAGAGCTTGAGCGGAGACGGGGGCTAAATAGGCGCTGTAATAGGAATTAGCTCGAAAGTTCAACCGAACGGATCCAATTAATGTAATAGGGCAAGTTACCTGTCGGCCTGCAAAAATAAGTCCTCGGGCAAACGACATTGTGATGAAGAGAGCGCAGTGGAGAGTGAATGACACTAAGAATCGAAAACAGGGCTTGCTCCTATAGCGGATGGATTGGTGGTGCGCGGCGTTCCATGTGTGCGTGGTTCCGATTCCAGCGCAGCGGGATCAGTGTGGTTACTTTTCGATGAACTAACCGTAAAATTGTCTCTTAACTGCATTCTAACCAATGATTACCTTGATATTCAATTGACAAATATCAGGCAGAATGAACAAGTAAGTGGGTCCGATAAACAAGAGACCCCAATTTGCCCACAGGAACACACTTTTCAAAGCTCAATTCCATCAATAATTCGTTTCTTACCCTGTAAATCAGATATTACCAGTCCACTATCGAATCCATTATTATTACTACCGTGCATTGTTAAGATGTTGGTGTTGACTGTAAGAATATGGAGTTAAAGGAATTTTCACGTCTACAGCATGGTACGAGATTGAACTGTAAGTTCAAATTAGAGTAACTTAAATATAATACGCAATGCCCAGTTTACAGGGCAAGAAATTAATTAATTAGTGACGTATTATTAATCTCTGCAAATAAATCGAAGCCGGGGAACTCACTTTTGGTGTGCGGCTGTATAGCACATGCAAAATCTTGTTTACATAGTATTTAGCGATTATTGATGCAGTAGAAGCTGTTGATAGACATGCAAGCTCTGCTTGAGCTCAAGAAGTATAGTATTAGGCAATAGCACCATCCCAAATCCAGATACGCCAGTTATCGTACATCTAACATCCAACTTTATCGGCGATATGAATCTCTGATATCCTTCATAACGCTCGCAATCTCAGTCATCTGATCCAGTATTCTACCACTGAATCCTAGCATTCTCTCCATCGACCGCGTATTTCTTTCCACAGCCTTGACCAACGCAACCATATCTGGGCTGACACCAGTCAGATCCATGGTTGTTGCTGTCGATTCAACACCTGCCGTTCTAACTCTCTTTCTCCGACCCTGCCCATCTTCATCCGTAAGAGGCAAAATATAAACTCCGCGTCCACCGATCTGCCTCGCGCTGGAATCATCATCACCAAGCTTAGCATTCCCTCCATCTGAGTTCATCAAAGTCGCCACCCGTACCATAACTCCATGCATGACATCAAATACCTGTCTCGACATCGGCGTGCGGGATTTCCCAAGCAAATCCCGCTGGTCCTTGACAGTCAACTTCCACCACATGCTCTCTCCCGTATTGTCTTGCGGAGGATGCTTCTTTTCATACTCTAGAATGAAATAGTACGTCATCCGCAAAAACTTGAACTTCTCAATCAATGACTTTGGTGTCCGTCGCTTGGCAACGGGTTCCATATGTCCTACCAACGAATTGGCACTGGGGAGCTCGTCGCCGCAGTAGAACTCGCATACCCGTTCGAACAGATGCTCCCGATTCTCGAACTTAATCACACCGCAGTTGTCGCCATCGCCGGAAACTTGATTTGCCCTATGCTGTGTCAACGAGAGATAGTAGCTCCGTAAAAGACGTAGCATCTCCGCGTCAGTCCATTTCCGATTCTGCTGTTCATCGTTGGCGGGCGCGGGGCTGCTAGGGACAAGGAACTGCCCTGCTCGAAGGACAGGAATTGGTGCCGAAACCACTTGCCGTGGCGCAGCGGGTATCGGCGACGGTCCAGGAAGCATCGAATATTTCGACAGCCGAAGCCTAGTGCTTACACTAGTTGATATTGGACGGACAGATTGGCCAAGCTATATCGCTGGCCCGTAATATCTCGCGGTATAATGGTGTCACGGCGGTTTGCAACCGGGAATGGAGCCCGGACCACTATACACACAGAGAAGCGCTTCGGTCTGGAACCGACAATTCTGGTTGAACCATGATTGGCTGGAAGGTTTCAATATACCCTAACCCAGTGCCATTCTCACGCAACGTTTAAGTTGGGTTAGGTCATTGACGTCATATGTATATTGGGACCATTTAACGACCTGGAGTGATCGTTGGTTTTGTCCGATGCATCGGAAGCTGTTGTTCGTTTCAGCTTCCCAATTATAGCCGCTTACAAAGTTAGCTGCCTAATTTCTCTGACTATTTGGGTTGTTATCTCTAGAAAGGTATTTACTGTCCTATCGCATATGATTATTATCAAGTGATAAAATGGCAACGACGTCCCGAGAGATTTTGGGGGAGATCAAGAAGTTTGTCCCGCCCTTACTAGAGAAGTTTCACAAGGGTCAAGGTGAGCCATGTCTATGTTGCTCACGCTAAGAGCTTTTTATGATCTAATCTTTTCTCTAGCTGGTCGTATTGCTGTAGTTGGAGGCTCGGAAGAGTAGGTTCGCCGCAACGCTTAAGGTCGATTTACCTCGCTAATATCAACAGCTATACTGGAGCACCTTTTTTCGCAGCTCAATCTGCTACTCTTTTAGGCGTCGATATGTCCCACGTTATCTGTGAGAGGGCTTCAGCCCAAGTTATAAAGTCTTATTCACCAAACTTAATGGTTCATCCCTACATGCGTGACTCGAAAACACTGGATCACAGCCCCAACGCATTGGACGAGGTTCTTGAACCAATTTACGGGCTTCTAGATAGGATTCACGTGGTAGTAGTTGGTCCTGGTCTAGGGCGAGACGAAATCATGATCAAGATTGCTACCAATGTGATCCAACGTGCAAGGGAAAAAGGTCTACATATCGTCATTGATGCAGACGGATTATATCTCGTACAACAGAAGCCAGATGTTATCAAGGGCTACTCACGGGCAGTTCTTACCCCGAATATTATAGAGTTTCAAAGGTTATGCAAGGCGCTTGGCATTGATATCCCCGAAACCTTCCCAGAATCAGTGGATACGGCAAAGGGTCTTTGTCATCAACTCTCAAAAGCGTTCGGTGGACCGACGATTATTGCAAAAGGCCGGATAGACTACATATCTAATGGGATAAGCGAACTGACATGCGACATGCCTGGAGGGAAGAAGCGTGTTGGTGGGCAGGGTGATACGTTGAGCGGGACACTGTCAACGTTTTTGGCCTGGAAATATGCCTATCAGAGTAGGATCTGGAATCATAATAATTCGCTGGATGATGCCCGGCTAATGATGCTATCGGCATATGGTGCGGCTGCGGTGACTAGATATTGTTCTCGGGCGGCGTTTAAGAAATATGGTAGGGCCATGCTGGCGAGTAATTTGTCGGAGATGATTGGCGAGGCATACACTACATTGTTGGATGAGGATTTCGAGTGAAGCATGTATTCCTAAGCATACTAATGCTAATATTACACCCATCTACTCCGTCGAACGCATAACTTCACAACTCCTATACATGCAGATCCCCAGGTCCGAAGCTTAAAGGTAGCAATGCTTCCAGTGGCTCCATTACATAAGTTCCATCTTCTGCAAACATATATATCTCAGCACTGGGTGCGAATTCCCGTATCCTGCGTATCTGTCAAAATCAATTGCGAGGGTAAAAAGACGAATGATGAAAATACACTTGTCTGCATATTCCACAAGGCGACGTGAAAGTCCCAGCACTGGAGGCAACACCTATAGCCTTAAACTCTTTATATCCAGAGGTCTAGGTCATTAGTGTCAAATGCACATAACACAAGTTCTATATATCACTCACAATGGCTTTCACAATGGCAGTCTGTTCAGCACAGATACATGCTCCTTCTATACGTTAGTTTCTCCGGAATGTCACAGGGATACGGGGCCAGTTACCGTAGCTAGCATTCTCCACATTTGCGCCTACAGTGTTCAGAATCAGTTATGCTTGCATTTCACCACTTCTGAGAAATACCTTCGATAAAACTTCCGTCTTGCGCAACTAGAACAGCACCGACTCTATAGTTTGTTCCCAAGAGAGAAGGTCAGATTCATTCATACCGAAGGTATAACTGAGTGAAGTATTAATTCTTTACCGAAACTTTGAGTATGGTGAATATGAAAGGTCGCGCGCTGCTTTAAAGTTAGCTTACTCGATCTATCCGCAACTGAATGAGTCTCGCCTTCAAGGGTCTTGGACCCAAGAGTTTTGATTTCCTTCTCAGATAGAGCGACTGGAGTACTCATGCTGATAATTAAGGAGAAGATATAATGTACAGGAGTAGAATAAACGCTGATATTTCACGATGTCATCGAACATTCTTGCAAATGGGAGTTTGAAATAGATCGTCCAAACCTTAACTAGATGCACCCAGCTGGCGTACATCGAAGAAATTTTGTATACAATTCTGAAGCGATACATAATAGGTTTAAATTCAACACACGACATATCATTTACATGTTCCTCCAATAAACTTACATTGTCCAGACAACGGCCGTATAGCAACAGTTCGATACACTGTTGCATTCCACTTTAAATTCCACATATTCTTCCTGGTCCTGGTAACCGCGTCCAACGGACCAATCCAAAACACTACCCGTACAAAATTTATAGTCCTATGCGAGTGAAGGAATATATCGCTTATAGCCTTATCCGAAATCTCCTCTCGCCGTCACTTTTCCCGTTCGTTATCACGGGCCCTTTGGTAAGAAAGGGAGAAACACTGACCAAAAATAAATAATAAAAGATTGGAAAAATGGGCTCATGAGCAAACGAGCATATCCGCAGAAGGCTAAGTATGCACATTTCGTGTAGGTGTGGCCAATGCGCAAGTCAAGCTCCATAGAAAGCGATTAAACACTGAAAGAAATCTCTATGAACAAAACTAGTAAACGAACCAACAACGACATTCAAATAAATCTAGATATTAACAAGTAACAATAGAAAAATATACAATGTTAAAAGGAAAATGAAAAAGTCTCTCAACAACCATCCGTATAGCCCTGAGGCTATGACGCCCTATTAAAGTTAGCAAATGATGGACATAAAACATACCAGATACACCGTCCACTTACTTCGACACCAGCCAGCTAAGAACTGCATCCACATTTGTCGACTCCTTCGCTGAAATGGAGTAGCACGACACTTCCCTATCGTCCACGCTCTTCAGATTCATTATGTCAATAACACTGTCGACATCGTACGCGTCCGGAAGATCATTCTTATTGCCGAGGACGAGTACGGGGATGCCTTCAAGTGAAGGCTTTGATATTAGGGCTTCGAATTCCATGCGCGCGATGGTTAATGTGGCGGGATCCGCTGAGTCGACGATGAATCTGTCAAGGAATGTAATCAGTTGGAGTTCTGTTTTCAGACATTTGAAACACAAATCAGCATACAGAATAGCATTAACGCCCTTGCAATAACGCTCCCACATCGATCGAAATCGTGGTTGTCCACCCAAGTCCCAGCTGCCTGTAGTTAGTTTCATGCAACCTCGCTCTCGTCCAAGAAATGGATAGCAGTAGTGACGTACCATTTAATGGTGACTCGGCCCTTTCGGACACGCTTCATTGAAAATCCTATAGTAGGAATAGAACTATCCAATGTTAGTATTATTCAACTTCCCGAGAAGAGTAAAACTTACTCTGATGTGAAGTTTCCACCCTGTGGCTATTAGCATACTGCACGGGAAGCATAAAGGAAACTGTAAACACTTACCCCCAGCACTCTTAGTAGTGAAGTCTTCCCAGCATTCTGTAGACCTAATAGCGTAATATCCATCTATAAAAAGACGTGTATTTAGCCTCGTTTTTGCTGTCTTATCCATCAATTCGACAACGAACTCGATATGACATACCTCGGAAGACCTGCGTAACTAACGTTAGCCACAGCTCACAATCTGCCTCTGAAGCCTATCATGGACATCAAGATACTTCAGCAAAAAAAATTCACGATAGGGAGCTCACCAAAAGAGAGACAGTAGGTACTCATAGAACCTCCAAAATAGTGACGCCATCTGGGAGGTCTATTTCGCGTCGCAGATACCAAAAAGCAGCAATACAAAACAAACACAAAACTTCGGCAATTGTAGCTGGATATGTCAATTCTAGTAATTGACGAGGGGCTACGACAAGGTTGTTTAACTTGGAAACGTGCGTTGTTGGGAGTGTAGTCTTATCTCGGAGGCCTCAGCGTCGCTGACGCATATGGAATGGAAGTTATTCCAAGGTGAAGGTAGAAAGAAGCATGGCTGGGGTTCGGGCAGTTGCACTACGGAGAAATGTCATAAATCCATGGTCAAATATTATATAAAACTAATCACATAGCAATCAGCTCTACAAAATATATTAGATGTTTTACAAGGCCAATTAGGTGTCGAGCCATGTCAAAGGACGGATGCCGATTGCTCTCGATATGTGCGACTGCCTGATCTTGCCGTGCTGCGGCGTCGATCGCGGCATTCACTGGACCCTCCCCGCCATTGTGCTGGGCTAGGGCACTGTAACACAAGACCCTTGGAATATATTGCCGTACCCAATCGGATTGAGCTGAATCAGGATTGTCGTCTGCCATCCCATTGCATCTGATAAATTGAGCAGGCATTATTATAAGTACTCAGCGAAACTGCTGACTAAGCACCGAATGGCAGCAATTTAGTGGAATATGAAATGAATGGGATTGAGCAGCGAATGTGTAACGCGAGATATTGCTGCAAAAGTGAGACAACCGTAAACAGTGATCTGCAGAGAAAAGAATTCTACTATTCGAACAGTATGTATGTGACAGAGCCGTGAGATCCATAATATGCTGCACAATCATTCCTGATTAACGACTTCGATATATGTAACAAATCCGGCGGAGCTGAACTTCCAAGTCTCGGCATACTGGGCCACTTCTCATCGCCCGTCGCATATGGTTCCGACAGGATGATCAGATTCCATACTTGCACACTATCACATCCTTAAAATTTAAATGTAGTAGAATATTCCTTACCCCCAAGCAAATCTGCTTAGGCATTCTTTGTCATTGGTCTAATACTGCGTTGCTGTTCAATCTGATCTGGGTCACGGGACAAATTTTGAAGGCTCGACCGACATACGGGACGAACCAGTCAAGACAACCCCACCCTACCCGCAGACCAGTCATTCTCCGCCCCGGTCCGTTTCCCGCACCACCTTCCACAATTTACCGATATATTCAAAAATTTATCAAATAAATCTACGTATATCCTGACCAGACTGTCGGAAATCATATAACTATCGTGACTCCCACAAATATCGTTATACAGGTCAGCTCACCGTCCTGCAGGGTTCATTCCGTCATTACCAAACTGTCTAGGATTTATACCTGGATCATCATCTCCGGTTATCGAATAATTCACCATCTGAACCGTGACATCTCATAATATATCCACTCAATGTCAAGTTACCTCCATCGATCATCTACGCCCGTGCTGCGAAGAATTTCCCTGAAGCAGATCGCTGCACCTCTACAGACTCCGCTAGCCCCGCAAATCTCTTCGCTAGGTGCTAGATTCAACACGACTTTTGCAGCTGCTGCTCCAGTGAAGAAGGCAAAGAAGCCAGTTGGTGGGTTCCGTGGAGGGTACGCTCAATTTGAATTTTAATCTCAAAGCTCAATTATTGGACTGTGGACTTTGCTAACTCATCGTAGCATCTTCGGCTTCCTTCTCGGCACCACATTGACTGGTTTATTCGGATATTATTACGTTCTCGACATCTACCGCGACTCCAATTCCCTCCTCTTAGAGGATCTTCTCCAGCTCCAACGCCACGTCGCAAAGGTTGAGGATCACATAAAGGAATTGGAGAAGAAGCTTGCCGAGGGGAAGTAGTAGTGGATTTTGTTTGAAACAGAAATGGATGCTCAAAAACATTTCAATTATTTGATTTTTTTGAAGGTCCGAAATAATTGCATCGAAATGAATCTAACTCGAATTTGGTTTATACTTTAAGGTATCTATCGATATGTATATCATGCACGAGATGTATTTTTTAGAAATACATGAAAATGTGGCATTGTTCAATATAGATATCCAATCATTGTCATGCGCACGCACTGGCTGGGAAGAAGCCAACCCATATATAGTCGGGCAAAGCTTTACTGTCAGATTGCAAACAAAATCCCGCATCATTTGAACTTCAACGGAGCTTCATAAGCATGAGCCTCCGCATGAAATTTAGTAACCTCTTAAATCATTTAGTCCAACTGTGCCATCACCGACTGTAAAAATACATCGCGAGAATCAATGTAGCATATTGATAGATCTATTGTACAAACCAACTATAACGTCTAGCTAACATTCACTTTGGTTACTGACGATATTAGGAGCTATATTAGTGTCGACGGGTCTTGAGCAAGATTTTCTTCTGCCAGAGCCGGAGCAGGAGCAGGTTTTTCCTCCCATTTAACTTTCTCCACCGTTCTCGAACTTCCTGCAACCTTGGACCCAATTTTATCATGAACCTTCTTTTCAATTTCCTCAAGGTCCTTCACACTAAACCCTTTAACATCGGCCTCGGACAATAATCCAATCAGTTCTCTATCCCGTGGGATCAATGCCGCGAGTCTCTTCTCTCCTTTCTTCAAAGCCGATATCTTTCCTTCCTTTAAAGATTTCAAACTCTTCTCATAAAATTCGTCATCGGCTGTCCATTCGTCCTCCTCCCTCTTCAACTCCTCCACTCTCTCCTTCAAGTTATCAAACCCGCCATACAACGTTTGGCCACTTCTTGTAGTGAACAAAGCCGGCGCAATTATCTTATCGGATTGATATGCGGACCCGAGAATCTGCTCCATCCATTCATGGTGCCTCGCATACCGTGACGCAGAAATCTCTCTCGCGGAAATGGTGTCGAGTTCGTCCGTCGCGCCGATCAAGTCTTCTTCGTCCAGTGACATAAGCAGTTGTTGATGTGCTGCGTACAGAGACGACGCAGGCGCGTTAGGAGCCGTGCCGGGGCCAGGTGGAGGGAGATGGATTGGTGGAAGATGGTGACTGGAATGACCTTGTGGCGGAACAGCGGGGATGCCATATCCAGGATGAGGAGGGCCGTCTACGCGCATACGCTTTGTAGCGGGGGACAGGGGCATCGGAGGGGCTGGATGGTGGTACATTGTCTGAGAGGCGAACAAAGATGGCTTAAGTGACAAGATCCAGCGTAAATCATCTGAGGTCAGCAATAGATACCAAAGCGTCAGTAGTCTCAACCAGACAAATAATGCTCCAGAATCCCAAGATAGTGAGGGTTAGGGCTAACTGACCTCGAAGTTCTAGCCCTACATCTAGCTGTGGCGCCCGGTCACGTTGTGTTCCCGGTGGCCATCGTTGATTAAAATCCTTCATAATCTCAAGGATCCTCTTCTTCAACTACTTACCCTTCAGTTACGGAGTCTGCGGACTGGGATCAGAAGAGCCCAAGAGCTTTTACTGTTTTTCCTACGGTGAAACAAGCTTTCGAAACTTTGAATATCAGAAAGTGCCGTTAGGGCGAGCAAGATGGACGCGATGCCACAGTCATCTTCTTCCCCTTCTGCTTCCGTGCCGATTCCGTCGGCTACTCACCTAAGTCAGGAGCAGACAGGTATAACGATGGTGCAGCGTATGCTAGCGGCGTGCTCCGGTTCGTTGATCAATTCATTAGTAGGTGTGTATGAGTATATTGGCGATCTGGAAGTTTTGGACGCTAACGCATTTCATCAGCCACCCCATTCGATGTTATAAGAGTACGACTACAGCTTCAGGAATGCATCCCAACCTTGGTATCTAAACTACCGTCGCAGTCTCTCAGATCATACTCACTCCCACGGTCAACTCCGACGCAGGTCGGTGCCACTGACATAGGTGTTACAACGTGTTGCCGCGATGTTTTCAGTATGCCTGCCTCAGTTGACTATTGCGTCGCTTCACACTTCGACGAATGTGCGGTCCAGCAGTATTCTAAGCGGCAATTATTCCGTGGAACTTGGGACGGTTTCAGCAAAATTATTCAGCACGAAGGACCGACTGCGCTATGGCGTGGACTTTCTCCGACTTTGGCCATGACGATTCCGTCGAATGTCATATATTTTGTTGGCTACGATCACTTACGGCACGCAATACCGATACAGTCAGATATGCTAGCACCGTTAATTGCAGGCGGATTTGCGCGTGCGTTATCGACAACTGTCGTCTCGCCATTAGAGCTCTTCAGAACACGGTTACAATCCGTCGCTTCGTCATCTAAGCCAGAACAAGCGACTAGGTCGTCCAGAGCCGCATTTATGATGACATGGGATGGAGTAAAGGTCATGATTAGGACACAAGGTATTGGTTCCCTTTGGAGGGGACTTACACTCACATTATGGCGCGATGTCCCGTTTTCGGCTGTGTATTGGACTGGGTACGAAAAGACGAAACAATTTTTTGATGTTTACAATCGAGGGCGGGCGCCTGGGGAGGCGGAGACCTTTATTCAAGCTTTTGCGGCTGGCGCGGTGTCAGGTAGCTTTGCGGCTGTTGTCACGACACCGTTTGATGTCGGTAAGACTCGGAGACAGGTTTTGAAGAATAAAGATTCGACTATGGACGGCATGATCCAATTATTACGGAAGATTGCCAGAGAAGAGGGTATTTCAGGATTGTTTAGAGGATTGGGACCTCGCATGATGAAGGTTTCGGTGTCGTGTGCGATTATGATTTCGTTCTATGAAGTTGGAAAGCGGATATCTATGCGTGCGAACGAGACTGATACCTTACCGTCTTTGGCCTCGAAGACGAAGGATAACGATGTGGAAATTCTGTTAGCTATAGAGAGTTGCGCAGATTAAAGTGGTAGACTGTTACTTTGTTGGATATAGATTTATTACATTGTCACGTCATTATGTAAAATATTTTGCTCCACCTTTCATTGACACGGATTCAAATGCATGGGATTGGTTGGCTGGTGTTGCTCTTTGTGTGGGTTTTCATACAGTAGTTAATACATATAATTCATCACATCTTGGTGGCTATTGAACTGGTAACCGTTGTGTAACAATATATTACTAATCATGAGCGATCATAAACTTATTAACAATATATAACGAGAGCCTGTAAATGATCATTTCCTAACACTGTATACAGAAGCCGCGGCAGCAGCAGCAGCAGTGGACGCAGAAACGCCAGTAATATTTTCATCAGTCTGTAACTCATCAACATCTACTTCGCCCCATCCCATTCTCCAACCTCTCAGTTCCACGTCTACCATTCCCAGAATCTCCCTTGTCCTGTGCTCGTCTCGATATGCAGGCACGACTTGCCCCGGAACAACAGCATCTATATCCAGAAATCGCAACAGATCACGACCGTACTTCACAAGCATCAGCTCCTTCTCGCATCGCTCCTGTAGGGCGTCCAAGTTGACAATCCACGCAGTCCTCAGCCTTTCCCTCGTCACATTAAGCAGCTGCGCATCCGCAACCAACACCTCCGCATCAGCACGCACAAGTTCTCTTTCCAACTGTTCCAGCTTGCGTCCTAAATCTGGCCGTGACACCGCCTTACTCACCGCGTCGCGTAACTTCGCCTGATGTGAAATCGCAGGACGAATCGATACTTCCACATCCTGAACAGTCTTCATGACTACTCGCGAACCCTCAATGCCCATCGCGTATGTTTCCTCCAGATTCGCCATCTCGGCCATCAGAACTCCCAACTTATCTGCCACGTCTGAAACGACATCGTCACGTGTTTGCTCGCCCCACGCGGACAGAAGGTGTGCGGAAGTGCGAGTGGACGAGGCAGCAGCACGATGGTTCGAGACGAGAGTCGAGAGGGATTTAAGGAGGCGGCCAAGAGGTGGGGCGTTGGGTGATAGCAGGGGGAGGAATTTGCGAGGGGAAGTGGGACGGCTAGCTGGGGGCGTGAGAGTGCTTGCTGCGAGGGGCGACAGCGGTGTGTTTTCTGGAGAGTGGCGGGAGCGAAGAGAGAGTGCGCGATGCCTAGGATCTGAGATTAGTATGTGTGACTAGATCCAAAATGATCTATGACCTACATGATGTTGAAGGATAAAGTCAGTGTATCAAGTTATGCAATGGCAGACAAGATTATCTGTCGATTCAGATGAAGCCAGGTAAATAACTAACGTTCGACAGAGTATTAGTAGGAAAGAAGAACATCTCACAGAGTAACAAAGAGGACATGGCTAATTCAAAACTGGACTGGCATGCGGAGTTGTCGCAACAACCCCGAGTGTCGACCTGCAGTCAAAATCAAAATAGATGTCGCCAGCACTTTGTGCTCGAGCCAGTCAAACCATAACCCTGCGGTTAGTTGCAAGCAGTTTCTTCTATGTATTGAAGACTATACATATCGTTTTCTACTACTTTTTTGTCCAAAGCCGTTTAATATATTTAACACGATGGATGTGATAATGCTTTACTTGCAGTCCGCTCATATTTCAAGAGCTTCATCGTCACCTAACCGTGGCATGCGTATGTCAAGCTCATATTCAAGCTTCGGTAACACTAACTCTCCCTCTCGACTTTTGTATAATCTAAATACACTGCAGTTAACGTTTTTGGGTTAGCGCATTGCCATAATTTCATTTTGTTATTATTATTAGCAATGGTCTTCACGTCGGCAGTCACCGGTATATGGAAAGCCTTTCCTCATTTCCCATCGTGAAACGTACCAGATCTGGAATAGACAGCATTTCAGGAACATGGACTCGTGGACGAGAGTTGAGATCCAAATAATTTTATAAAGCGGCCACTGCGGTGTCGAATACATGACGAGTGGCAACCATGCCTCCATGGCGTAATTCCATGTAATCCCAAAGCCCAAAGTCAGCCCTTTGCTCCCTAATACTTTTTCGCTCCAACACTAATCGAGGGCGACGCAGTATAGCTAGCAGATTAAATATATTGCAGCCGCGATGGGTTTAGAGGGGATGTTCCATATGTAAATGATTATATTCGGGGCAAGAGAGAATACGATGGCCCCAAGAGCCCACAGCGCTCGCTTGTAGATGAGGTCCGATGAGAGCTGAGAGAATGCTAACTGCGACCCCTGCTCCCGTGAAGCGCTTGGTGGACTTAAGCCACAAAAAATAAAGTACATGTCGAACTGCCTACGTTAGAATACAGGTTAGGGTGAAATCCCTGGCAATAACGAGCAGCAGAACTTGATGAGTCGTCGATGATTAGAGCACGCAAAGGTCTTCGACCGAGAGAACATATTTGGACTATCAAGCACGCACAGTTCAGTTGCAGTATTTAAATTCTTTCCAAAATCGTTTGCTTAAATGTTACTGATAAAAATTTCCTATATTTCACTAAGAGATAATGATGAGAAAGCAATCAAAGTTTGACTTTGACCCGGGTATATTTGAAGAAGTAGAGATGAAAAGCGAGAACAGATATCTTGATTTAGCCTTGATGACCCCGTTGTCATGATCTTGAGTCGACGGTAATGACCCTGCGCCACACCGATCGCGGCTCACCTCGCCATACATTGTGCCCTATACTCTAGCCTCCGGCCTCGGTGTCGTCCTCTGCTCTGGTCGACCGACCGTTCGCGCACTCATCTCCGAGCAATTGTAGCCCAGTCTACATGTTACCAACCTCGGCCCACTTCGGTATCCCACAGCCTAAGTTCTTGAGACGTGGGGCCCACTGTATTATATTTGTGCTTGCATGTGTCTTGTTAAATAATTGCTTGTTTTGATGTTAGTTCCCCAGAAATCGAATCTTCGATTCTAGTACCGAAGTTGCTATTCCTAAATTTTCAAGGGTACCGTAACACCTGTGATGCCCAAACCCCAGGGAGAAGAAGCAGAGGCCTACAAGAGATATATCAGGCAACAATTATAGAGCCCCAAGCAGATTTGAGGGATTTCAATTAGCATTATCCAATCAGTCCACCTTCAATCGTTCCGCTGATGGCGACATAAGCATTACACTGTTTCCTTTCTCTTCTACCCCAATCTCTTCAGCTCTACTTTCCTCCTTCTCATCTCTCTTCTCCATCCTAATATCTCGGACGAACAATGCCCCGTAACATCCCAACAACCCCCCCGCTACCACATTAGGCCACACCACTTCTCCATCCGCCAACTTCGCCCATATAATTCTCATCTCATTCCCAATTCCCATAGCAAGCTGCAATCCCCCGGTCCACCTTAAAATGGGTCGAAATGCCCACATACCGCCAAAATACGCGTACATAAGCACATGGTGTAGCGTATTCAGTGCTGCAAACAACTCCCACCCTTCACGGTGATGGAGTACACGGACATACGTCAGGTAGGGGGTAGTCAGGTGATGGAATCCGAGGTGCAAACCGACCTGCCCTCCGTTGGCTGAAATGAGTAGGATGTCAATGTACTCATAGAATTTGGACAAGTGGTAAAAGTATCTCCTGTTCGCGTCCGCGAGCAGCAGCCAATTGGGACCTTTGCCATCGAGGTTGTCGAACACGGTCATGCGGGCTACTAGGATCGTAAGAAAAAGCCAGAGGGAGACGGCTGCGTAGAACTGGTTATTGAATTTAATAAGCCTCGAGGCGAGCGGCACAGGTCCGTGAGATTGGACATGGTAGCGTACGAGGGAGACCGCCGTAACGAAGACAACAGTCGTACAGAGTGTGCCAGAAAGAGAGGTGAGAGTCTCTAAGGGAGAACCTGGAGAAAGCATGGTCGGGCGAATCGCTGACTAGGAACGACGGACAAGGCGCGCAATATATCCAATTAGTGAGTCATCCAATCAATACATCAATACAGCCAAAAGACGTTGCTCGTAATCTATGTATCGCCCATGCTAGATGGATCAGGAGGACCAAAACCTTCCGCCTCAAAAGCTTATTCCGGTTTAATATCATGAAATGCTATATCCTCGTGAAATTAAGGACAATTCAACCGCGGCCTATATCTTTTAGTCATTGGATTCTGGGCCCTATGGCCAAATATTACCCTGCCTTGGATTTCTAGTTCAACCCACACCTGAGAGTAGGTTCTTCTCCTGAGCACGGTAATGTGGCCTGTTCATGGGCACCGTTTGTTCTGCGATGTCCGGAAGACGTTGAGTATCGTTCGTGCCGTTCAAATATAGTACTAATCCGCATAGGCGTTCAACCACACATTCAGCCCATACCTGGCTGCTTCACTCGAAGTAGCAGATGCTACGACAGTTGAGACTATGGGAATTTTTGTTGTTGTGCGTTTGTTCGAATTTGCATTGCTCTGTCAGGCAGTCATGTATTTTGAGTAAATTATGGCCGATACAATAATTAGGAGAATTGCAATGGGTAGACTATTGCATCCATAGTACGGTGCGAAGAAATTTCTTAAGTATCTAATCAGATTTTCGCGTAAGCCGACGATGGTGAATGCTGATTGATGTGGGTATGTGATTTGACGAAGTTGTCTTTTTGCAACTGCTCTTAAGATGGCGATATTGACTCGAGGTTGAGGAAAGAGAATAAACTCAATAGATTTTGATTTGTCTAAATGGGAGTGAACCAGGCGTGTGCATTAACTCGGACTTGGAGGAATTGCTTGGGAGGGACTATTGCTAATTACCCAATGATGTCGACGTTGCTCATTCCCCGGAACTGAACATTTCTCAGCCATACCACGGGCCATCTTATACATAAACATAATCTCTCAACGACCAGACTAGAAGGTCAGTCAGAGAGGACTGAGAGTGCTTCTGTGTCCGGCCTATAACGTCACAGTGCCAATTCTTGCGAGGCTTCTGCTCAACTTTGGCAAAATCTATGAGAATGCTTCTCCAGAGACGTCGCCTTGAAAGTCTGATTTGCTTGTCAATCACCAATCAGCTGTAGCGTCTAGATGTAACCCATACTTCTCACGGGAAACACCGGCAGTCTTGGTGCTGTCATTCTTGAACAGCTCCTCGCCGATGGGCAAAGTGTTGTCATAGTTCTTCGTTCGCTCGAAAAGTCAAAAAAGCATTCTTTGAGCAAAAGTACAGGAAAAACCCATGACCATAGCCAATGTTTCCGCGTTCATCAACGTTGTTATACCACTATGATTTTCAGATTTCGAAAAGTCGATCATAGAGCCAACTCGGATCATAGATGAGAACGTCCTCAAAGCTGCGGTCAAATCTTCGACGGTCAAACGTGTCATCATTACCAGAAGCATCGTATCAGTAATGAAACTTCCGAAGGTTCTCTCAAGGATGTCATCTTCTTTGAAGAGATTTCAATCAGATGACGATCGAGGAAGGTGTTCTGAATGCCGGGTTTGCTTACATGTATGCGAAGACATCTGCCGAATTGATAGCCTGGGACTACATGGAGAAGAGAAAACGGCTTTCGATTTGATCGTATTACTTGCCCCGTCGATTATTGGCCGGAGCATTCAGCAGGGTTTCCAGCAGACTAAAGCTGCCCTAGGCGGGATATCATCAATCTATAGGGAGATTTTCGATTGTGATATATGGGGTCACTGTCCCATGTTACACGTATGTCCAGGAAACTAACTTTCTCTAGCAAATCATGGACTAACTTAGTAAGGGACGTGGATGATGTTGACAAAATTCATGTAAAATCGCTGGACTTCTCAACTCCAGGGAATATCAGGTATTTCTTCCATGCGGGGAGAATCAGTGCCAAATGGGTCGCGAATAAAGTACGTGAAAAATATTTACACCTGCATCAGCGCGTTCCAGCTGGAGGAGAAGGAGATGGCTGGCCGGTGCCGATGGCAAGCTTTGACATGACACGTCAACGTCTGGCGCAGTATTTGGTGAAGATTGGAAGGGATGGTGGGAGTCCGCGGAGGCTACCGTGGCAGATATTCTGACATATGAGGACGCAAGTAAAGATTTGCCGGCATCGTCTTCGTTGGCAGTTAGCACGTCTCCGCTGCGCTTGCTGTGACAACTTAGTTCTGTTCACTCGTTGACACTCGTTGACACTCGATCACTATCTCTCTCAACCAATGTAGTTACTTCTAGTTCGGGATTTTAGACTGCAGGAGAAATACTCAACTGTGGCCCCAAGTTGAACCTCACGCAGAGTCGAGCTAGCGTTGAATTTAGGAATGATAATGAAGAGGATGGTTGGTCTTACAGACCAAGTACTTAACTTTCGTGACGTGATCCTTGATGCTGGTTTTTTTTTCTTTCTTGCTGAACTTGAAAGAAATGTAGTTGTAGCTTTGGAATTTAGTTAACTATCGCCAAGCGAGTCGGTTAACATAAATTTAGCGATGTGCTCGGGCACTGTAGTAAGTTTTATGGTCACCATGAAATTTCTTCCCAGCAGGGGGTGCAATGGTACTTGTCATATCCCATTTTACTGCCTATGGAGATTTCCAAGTTCGTGGTACGCACTACTTTCTCCATACAACTCCGGGACAGGCTCAACAATTTACATACAAACGGAGGCTTTGAAAATGAGTGACACTCCCATAACTTCCCGACTACAAATATTTGCAAAACATACTCCATCTTGCAACCCTTTCATCCTGACAACACACTGCTCTGCTTGAGACATTATTGGAAGGTCAAATTAGTGTCAGAGTTTAGGGTTAATTAGAGGCTGCTTTACTACTGATTTCATCCATGCGCCAAACTAACGTCCGTTGAAAGACGGGAAATTACCGTCCGATTATGTGGGATCTCATCGCAGACACCCCACTGCAGCTGATGATCCTCTTCAACTTGTCAAAGGAAAACAATTATCATCCCATCGTCACCTCTCCCCTGGTCCCGCTAGGCCGCTGCTCGGGATTATCACACGACACTGTAGCATGACGCGAAATAAAGTCACGAGTGGCACAAATCAGTTAGTTATTAAAGGCTTCGAGAACTAATTATTACTTGGCCGTCGATCTATGACGATGTACGTCGGATCTGAAAGCCGCAAACAATAAAGTCGACGTGTTGCTCCAGCAATTAGTCCCTCGCACTCGCAATCTCGCACGCGTTTGGCGTGATTCGGGTTCGGTATGGGACTGATCCGTTCAAATGCGGTCGCGCACATACCGTGATGCTAGCTCGATCGTCTCCCAATTCAACAAGACTGTTGATCACGCAACACGAAGCGAGCAAGATTCACAAAACTCAGTGGCGCACATGGACCATATGGTCACATCTTTTAATTCATTCAGGGGGAATCTGTGTTTCTGTCCAACGCCAGCCAATAGCGAATTTGTCAATATTACCGCGACTCTAATCATATTGATCGTCGTCAGCTGTCACAAACAGGGGCAATTGCATCCTCCTAGTCGGAGTAGTCTAGGAGTTACTTCGTCTGGAAAATGGTGCATTTTAATAAATGCGTTTATTGTTATCCTAAGCTTGCCTTTTTCTATCTAAGGGAAGATTGCTTCCTTTTATAATATCACGCTCTACTCTCTTGGGCAGCCTGGGCAGCCAGGCGGCTGGTCTGTCGTAGCCCCGCTCTCATCCCGCAGACTACTACCCGACGGGTCTCGTGTGATCCCCGCCTTCTCCATTTCCGGGACGCCCATCAACCTTGGCCCCGGGACCTGTTGGTTGCGGAGTCGGAAGCCTGATTACAACAGCTGCTGTACAATGGAAGCTTTCTGCAGGATGCCACTGGACGTGTCGATCTAGAACTTAGTGACATCATGACGCGGGCAGGTTGAGCTGCCCATTGCTCGTCATCAATCGTAATCATACTCCTTTGGCGAGGTTTGCTACCCCTGCCCAGTCACTTTCTGACATGTAGCCCTAAACCTAATTAGTAAAAAGCTTGTGCGTGGGCTCCAAGCTTGGCGTTTCGATCGAGTGCGGACGTCATAATAGAATTTTAGCAGTTTTCAGCATCGGGAAGCATCGGGAAGCATCTTCCATTAGTGTTCAATTAGGAAATATATATTTCAGCTGCAAGGATTCCAAATATTCCAGTATTGTCTAGTGCGACTGGCTGTTAGCAACAAATCGGCAAACGTGCAGTCGCTGACTTAGTGACTTATAATACTACAACTTCTATTATATAGAACTCGAGAGGGTATGTGAAGCCAGGTCCAAACCAAGATAAAGGGCGGTAAAAACTGTCAACTATTCGCCATACCCATGAGCAATATGGTCATTAGGTATTCTGGAGCAGGTTCCAGAATATACTGATAACGTATTGCTAGTCATAGCATGCACAAGAAAACATGCATATAGATGCCAAATATAGTCGTTTCACGACTCACGTAGTCTGGTTAGAAGTCGAATCGAGAAAGGACTGCCATACCACACACATTCCAATAGCAATTTTGAGCTCATCTCCAGAAAATAGCTCAGTCATACATAGTTCACTGGGCTTTGTGTATGAGTTCCATCAACTGGTCGCGGACATCGTATTGCCACGTGTTGACACGCGCAATGCGTCCTGCGGCTTAAGTGTGTCGGAGTCACGCGTGGGTGCGATGGCACTAAGGATCCCCGCATAGTACTCCATGATCTTGTCATTGTGTAGTAGAGTTGTCATTGTTTAGCTTTTAATTTCATCATCCTAACTCGATCAAGACTCGGCCAGAAGGCTCGACATGGCTGGGGATCGGTTACCTTCCCCGCATATGTAGAAGATCTGCTTAACGTAGATCTCTTCCTTCTCAGTTCAGTAGCCCTGATCTCCTTCCGTGTGTAGGGAACTCTAATATACGGCGAGCACGGTCCACAGCACTTCCTAAATTGGAGTCCAACGAGATGGGTAGCAATGCTGTGGGCTGTCGGCATCCGTCTCATAAAACCGGCTCACGTGCGGCTAGACTATAACTATAACCTTAAGCCAATACTGAATTCCAAATGGCCCAACTACGGCAACGATTATATCAAAACTGAAATTATTGATTTTCATCCCTCTCCTCGGCTCAAAGCTCCGCGTATACGGGGTATACGGGGAAAGACGCTGCCAGTCCCAAAGCCATGTATATTGCCCGTATAATGCAGATCGGCCACTAGCTGCTCTACAGGCAAGATGTTACCTCTTTAATTTCTTATGTTAAGAGAGATCCCAGAGATTTAAAACTAGCGTTGCTGACTTTCCTACCACCATACAAAGCTTGCCTGTGCATATCTCTCGAATTGGTAAGCCTCTTCAAAACAATCCTACTCGACTATTCCTAGGTACCTTGTCCCTTCGCTGTTTTTCAAACACACGAGCAGTGATGTCTGTTCTGGACACCATAAAGAAGGATCATCGTGAGCTCGAGGAGTATTACAGAAATATTCTCGACGCCAAAGACGCAGACACTCAGACAAGATGGCAGAACCAGTTCACATGGGAACTCGCCCGGCATTCTATCGGCGAGGAACTAGTCATATATCCTGCATTGGAAAAGCACCTGGGCGATGAAGGAAAAGCGCTTGCGAAGAAAGACAGGGAAGAGCATCAATTGGTAGGTCAAGGGGACATCAGTGTGCTTACGCGTGAAGTATCTGGCTAACAAGGTCGATATTCTTATCGTAGGTCAAGGAAAAGTTGAAGGAATTTCAGAATCTGACGCCGAAGAATCCTGCATTCATATCGACGATCAAGTCGTTGATGGAAAATCTAGCTCAACATATTAAGGAAGAGGAGACCCACGACTTCCCGAAACTTGATAAAGCTCTTCAGAGCCATGAATCAGAAAGTTTGGCCAAGTCGTTTGACCGTACGAAAGCTTTTGTTCCGTCACGCAGCCATCCGAGCGCACCTGACACACCACCGTTTGAAACGGTTGCTGGATTGATGGCAGCGCCGATTGATCGTCTAGCGGACTTATTTCGCAGGTTTCCCGAGTGACTGTCGCAGCAGGCAGCCTAACAATAGGAAAGAGATGTACTCTGATCTACCCCCCCGGGCCGGACAAAAGGCTGAGCGCAGCATTCCTCGGATGAGGGTTAGCGATGATGCACGAAACCTGGGTTAGGGATATTTTGGGTTTTGCGTACCTCGTTGATTCATTTATGGCTTGTTGGCGTAATAGTCGCTTGTCTGCTCTATTGTACCATCGTTAAGCGTGTAATTTCATTATAATGTGTCATAGTTCACCTTCACGTAAGAGTGTGTCATCCAATTGAAAATAGTAAGAGAATAGAAAAAACCTAAAAGGATCCAAGAACTATGATGGAATACAATATTGTTTAAAAATAAACTCTTAAGGTAGACTCTCAATCCAACGCTTGTTGGATAAGGTAGTCAACTAAAGTTTCTTGGCTATATTCTCTAGTTTGGGTTAGGTGAGCCAAATCCTACTGACCGCTTATCGACTCAAACATAGTGCAAACCTTTTTCAAGTGAGCGATTTATTAGGAGACGTAGGGTTTAAACTGGTGAGTTGGGGTAGGGTAAGGCGCGGTCGGTGAAGGGACGGCACGGATGATGACTTACAAATATGAAAATGTAATGGTTGCGAAGGCTTAATTGTCTAGTTCTTGGTCATGCATACAACTTTGTCCGGAGAGTTTACGACGAAAGCTAATATAACAGATTACGGAAGGACGCGAGGCGCTGTTTCATATCGTGCCCCTATCATACTCAGTCTCGGCAGGAAGTATTAGTAAAGCGTGTGCCAACCGATAGCCGAGGCCGACGAGCTTAGTATGACCTGCGTCGCCTGCTTTCGCCTTGGGCTTTGCCTATTCATGCCAGGGAGCTAAAGTGCACTCACTTTAGTCGGGAAAGACGCTAGAAGAACCTTAGGCCTGAACAATAGATACTATGCGTAAAGCTCGCAAAAACCCTACTCAAATGGGAATACTGTAAATGCGGTTCTCTTAAATACATATGCCACTGAGGTCCTAAGAGTCAGTTAAGGTAGTTTGCTTGGGACCCGTGTGAGCGAATCAAGGGCCCAACTGCGGCTCTGGCCAGCCTGAAGTCAGCCATCCTCACGGCAAAACGACGAATGACGGACTCCTCAGGAAAATCTTATCGGATGGGAAAAGAATGAATGAATGAATGCTCTGACCGAAAGTTTTTGTACAATACATCTACAACGACGATCTTGTTCCTGGGTTAGTCGGCAGCGATTGCTGACCTTACGACCCAGCTAATGTACTATGAATACTTTTGTATAACGAATTGAGCGATTCAGCATTACTTGACCTTCCAGTCCTCTTCTGTTGCGTGGTCTTCACTACTGTTGTGTTGGTCTAGTCCTCCATCGACTCCTTAAGCCGGGTAAAGTTACGTAATAGTGCGCAACAAGTCTCGGAGCAACAGAATGACTCCGACACAAAATTTGAGGCCGCAATTCGAGCCGACTGTGGTGGTAGATGAGGGCAGTTAATTGGAAAAAATGTAGTTCTTAGAATAAAATACAAAGTAATTATATTTTGTTGCAACTTCGAACTTTTAGTACATTCCAACCCTGACCTCACTTCAATAAATCACATCATAGGGGTAGGGCTAACCTAATATGTAAGTGGCAAAAGTGTCACGGCTGCAGGGCACATAGCAATGTAGCCGGGTAATCTTCCGCTTGGAAGACTCAGGAACGCGATTGTCTAGGACATGCAGATTGGAGGCTGAGCTCAGGGTCCACTAAGGCCAAGGTTGGCACTGCCACCAACACAGCAGAAGAAGGGCAAATGAGCAGTATTTTCACGCCATATATTTATGTAATTGACGTTAAAGCCAGTGTCGGTGTATAAATCACCGCTGAAATGAGTTAGCAATGGGACCGGTCATACATTACCAGGCGGGCCAAAAGTTGCCTACTCACAATAGCATGAAGGTCTTATCAGCAGCTGCCGCGGCCGACAGCGCTAGCGAACTTAATATCACTGTTCAAAAGCAAATTTAAATTCGCTAGAATAGACAAACCAAATTCAATTTCAAACGAAGTACCTGTTCAAAATCAAGGCCGAAATCCGCACTTCCTAGCAACATCAACTCAAACTCATGGATCAGGTAATCTACTCAAAAAGATTGAAAAAGATTGAATTTGCGGCGTTTATTGCGCCCAGATAAAAATGCCTCGATTACTTTTGCACAATATATTGAGCGATTTCAAAGCTGAAGGCCCAGCTATCTTCAGTTGTGTCGTCGCCTTCGTCTTACTCGTCGTTGTATGCTCACTATCGAAATCTTACCCGGATAAGATTACAAATGGGCTTGAGCCGCATTGCTTGGCCGCATTAAATTCACCCCTGTCCCTCCCAGTTTCCCCAATCTTCACTTCACTTCAGAACTTGGCAATCGATCGCATTGAACCTCAACAACAAGTAAGATGGGCAAACGCATCGTCTTCACCGGAGGGTCTGGTAAAGCTGGTCGCCATGCAATCCCGTACCTCCTCTCTGCTGGGCATTCTGTGCTTAACCTCGACCTCGTTCCCCTTCCAAACCCTTCTGTCTACACGCTCAAGACGGACGTCACCGATGCCGGCCAGGTCTTCAATGCCTTAACTACCCATTTCAATACGGGTGAATACAAAGGACCGTCTATTCCGGGACCCCCAGACGTTGTCATCCACTTTGCAGCGTACGCGCGCAACATGATTGTGCCGGACAATGAGACCTTCACGGCAAACGTACTTAGTACGTACAATGTCATCGAGGCTGCATGCAAGCTCGGTGTGAAGAAAATTATTATAGCGAGTTCGGAAACGACCTACGGAGTCTGTTACGCTCAGGGAGACGCTGATTTTCATTCCTTCCCTCTTGAAGAGGACTATAATGTCGATCCAATGGACTCGTACGCGCTATCGAAGATTTGCGGAGAACAGACTGCGAGGGCCTTTGCGAGAAGGTTCCAGGCGGATATCTATGCTCTGAGGATTGGGAATGTTATCGAGCCGCATGAATACGCTTCAGATTTCCCACGTATTGTCAACAATCCGGCTTCGAGAAAGAGAAATGCCTGGTCATACATTGATGCCCGGGATCTGGGCCAAATCTGCGACTTGTGTATCAAGCAAGATGGGCTAGGATTCCAAGTATTCAATGCGACGAATGACACGATTACGACTAAGATTCCAACAATGGAGCTTCTAAGAAGAGAATGCCCCAATGTGCCGATCACCAGGGAGATGGGTGAATGGGAGGCGCCATTGAGTAATAGAAAGATTAGAGAGGTGCTCGGTTTCAAACAAGATCATGACTGGCGTAAATATACAACTTGTTAGATTCCTGATATGTTAGGTATTGAAGGAGGCAGAGTCGATGACTTAGCATCTTGATATAAAATCATGATTAGTTAGTAAGAAACTTGCAATGGCTCGATCTGCAGGAGCGCAGCTTGAAATAACAAGAGCAGGAATGAGAAGTCTTTGTACTCTTTTTAAAATTATTCAATGAACAACTTTTCGAGGATGCTTTATAGTTTTCCGGCCGCAAGATCCATTGCACAGTTCAGTTACCGCGAAATAGACGAAGAAAGAAACGCACTATGGTCCAGTGCTCTGCCATCCACCAGTCGCGGCGCGTGCCATCGGCGCCGCTGCTACCTCCACTCCTCGGCTACAATCGCCCTCACGAACATCTTCACCACCCAAAATCTAAAACTTTATTGTTTCCATGGTTCGTTAGGTGATGTGGCCTGATGCTGAACCGTTCATCGTTTATTATCCATTAAATATGTCAAACGATAAACGTACCAGGGCCACTTCCGACGTATTTCTGCCGAGTCAAATCAACCTTTTTGGGGCTCGACCCCGTCTTCTGGTAGTTGAACTTCTGTGCTACCCATTAGCTCTAATTTAGATTAGCTCCAATATAGATACATGTGTAACGATCTCCCTTAACAGCTTGCCCTGCAGCGATTGAGCCAATCTGGACAGCCACTCCCTGTGGCGTGCACATTGGAAGCATAGTCGGCGAGATATGCTTTGGTATGTATAGCAACCATCCTCGACCATGCTCTTAATGACGAGATTCCGACAATCCCTATCTACTATCTAGCAAAACTACAAATGGGCTTCGCCCTCTCCATCACGGATATTGGCTTATAATGCGGTTTTCCCTTTTCAACCTACCTTACATGGGGTTCGAGCGTGGCAGCGAAAAGTTGTCTCAGTCGGCGTTGACCTTAAGGTAGCCAACTAGCGAGCTGGGTTCAAAGTGCAAATTGGAAACGCGCAGGACGAAATATGTATTAACGGGGTTCAACTGGTGTCCATAGGAGAGAGGGAATGCGCTCCCGATATATGTGACTAGGGTTATGGGACTGTAGGAGTAAAATGCGGTTAATACCTCCCCAAATTGGTCATGTGATCGTAATTCATTATGGCGAGGGGCTGGTAGCCATATTCATGATTCAGTTCCACCATATTGTGAGGCAATCAACCACTGGGTGCCAGGAAGTGAACTTCATTTCTGCTGTCAATGATAGAAAAGCTAGGCACAAAAAAGCTAGGCGCTAAGCAGGTATTAATAGTAGATAGGAGAACTAGCTGCCATATCAATGCTGGAAGAGAAAATCCCGTTTTTCCAACTTTCGCTTTGGCCTTACCCCATTCTCGCTACGATTCTCTATGCCTTGCAATTCATTTTGTTGTCGGATGCCAGAGAATATACCTTGTCCTGGTTTAAGCGACAACTTTGTCGAGAAATGCGAGCATTGTGCTGTTGAACTGATCGGGTCGCTGCAGCGGTGCGAAATGACTCACCCCGAGGAGATTGACGAATTCCGCATTTGGAATAGAACGAGCGAGATATTCGGCATGTTCAAGTTTGATGAACTCGTCATGCTCGCTTTGTACGATCGCCACGGGTACATGGATACCAGCCAGTTCCTCCGCAAAGTAATTCGGCTCGGTCTTCATCATCTCACTGACCGCATCGGTAAACGCTTCGAATTGGTCCGGTGTGGCAGACAGCTGGGCATAGTCCTTGGCGTGCCGACCGAAGCACCGCTTGAGGATGGGTCCGAATTCGACTTCCTTTGTGCCGCTGGGATCCATGTTGCAGCCAAAGAAGAAGACACCTGCAACACGCTCCGGCGCTTTCATGGCGAGGATCATGGCGATGCACGCGCCATCGCTCCAGCCCACAATGGCCGATTTCTCCACATGCAACGCATCCATCACAGCTAGCACGTCAGATGCCATCAACTCGTACTTATAGGGCCGCGCATCGCGCGTACTTCGACCATGACCGCGGCTATCGATCAGCACTGCTCGATAGCCACGCCTGACCAGCGCTGGGACTTGATACCCCCAATTGCCACTATGGCCGAGGCCGCCATGCAGCAGGATCACGGGCGAGCCGGACCCGTACGTTGCGTACCAGATCCGAGCACCGTCGCATTCGGTGTAGCCTTCATCATGTGTGACCGGCAACGGCGCGGCGCCGTCCGCTTCAAACCTGCTGAGGTCGTCATCATAAGGTTCCATGTTGATCTCCTCAAATCTTTTAATAAAATCTGAGGTTCTGCTGGGGTAAGGTTGTCGACGAGGGAGTGATAGGGTGGCTGGGATAGCACGGTGCGGATAGCGCAATAACAAGTTGAGGGTTAGGGTTGGCGGGAGGTCGTGGTGAGTGCGTCCGGCCGCGCAAGGCAGTTGAGGGTGGGCGTTGCCTATTTCTACAAGGGCCATAGGCAACCTCGTCCTGTTGGCTTACCATAGTTAATAAATTGTTAACTAGTGGATCTGGATCATCAGCATATGGCAAAATGGCATGTCGATTACCATTGGATTGTCTCAGATGGTCCGCTGCTTCGCTGTCGCGGGCAACCCAACGTTGGTTGCCATATGCCTTGCCTGACCTCCACCCACCACCTATATTTTGAATATCCAACTAAATATCAATCTAGGTTTCAATCAGACGTAGAAAAATCTGACTTTTCATTCCAACAAGGTCATAAGTTTTGTGTTCAAGTTTTAGCATTTTGTGGTTGTTGGCTGCAGTCCCAGAATGTGGTGATGATGTGTTGCATGGGCGTTGGATGGCAGCCCTTCCCAAGATTCCAAATTATAGATGAAGTATTAGGTCCCTAGGCCCTAGCTAGTTCTCAATATGTTCTCTGGGCAAATCACTCCGGGATTCTGACTTTCATGATAGCGTGGATTGAAAGCGGCTATCAAGGCTATCGCAAATTTGCATAAAATTAGAGTTTTCCTTAACGTTTGATTGCAAGGCCAGATTTTTGCTTTATTAAGCCTTGTGCTAGCGGATGCTGATGCTTATTTTGTGGCATCGTCGCAGTCCTCAGTAAGCTACACTGATTTCCACACTGTCTTAGATGGCGAATGCATGCGGTGATGCGAAGAATTGCGAGATGTAAGCTCCGACTGTGCCTTGCGGCAGCGGACACGAAGCTGGAATTCTCGATTCATCTGTCCGAAATATGCCTAACAATCTCTAAATGCTCAAGCACCTGCGCTTCCGATGAGACACTCAAATGAGCCGCAAGTCCATGCATGACTGGGCAATGTTATCCGTAAGAATGCCCAAATTCTCACATTCCCAAATACAAGAGGATGCTAAATCTATGTTTCTACAAGTCGCCATATAGGTGCACTAGGGAGATTCTCAGCTGCTGTAGTTATTGGGTCCCATCGGCAGCGATTGGGCTTCGTTCCTGTCCAACTGCGTGCCAATGATTGCATCACAATTCTCCCGCCGTGGGGCGGCCTCTAATCTACCGCATGGTTGACTTGCACGCAGTACCCCCACTCCTACAGTATGTGAATGCGGCAATATGGGAGAGTCATATTCTTGGCGGCCTGTCGGCCGTTCTTCTTTTGGATTGTACTGCCTGCGTGGAGCTGCCTCTCAAAAGTTTATGTGGGTAGGTAACTATCAGCCGCAGGCAGATGGACTGGAATGCTCAGCACGTTCGTTGGTGTAGTCGAGATAGCCAGTCGTTTGTTAATTAGTCTACTTTCCTGGTAGACACAATAATGATAGAAATGATCGATAGACCTTTTGGGATGTGGGCAGGGTTGTTAGCGTTTACCTTTGCTGCTGATTTTTGTGGGAAGTTGTTAGAGCGCAACCCAGGCGCCATTGCATATTTTGTTCGGCCAGTCGTCCTTCGGTACATCCACGTTTCACCGGTCAGCCGCTAGTGCCGGGTAAGGAGACTTCCCGTTGTGACGAAGTCCAGAATGCGTACCAGTAACTGTCCGAGATGCACCGCCAGAAGTAAGAAATGTTTGTGCCACTTTATTGTTCAATAATTATATATATAGGGAGAACAGGTTCTTCGTAGAACTTAAAAGGTGGTGTATGAAGACTCAGAAATATGCCAAAGACGCGTGTATTCCACAACTCCACAACTCCACGATACAATCAGATCTAAGCCGAGAAGGCGTTTCGAAGCGTGCCAGAAAATAACTTTGATCAGCCTAATAGGTTATAGAGGACTGGTTAGTCAAATTTATCCGGGTAACCGATACTCCCATTTGGGGGGATCAAGACTGCCGTAAGCACTTATAATCAGGCTGATAAATCCCTATTGGGAGGCAGAACGTACAATAATTTCCCTCAATCATGTGTCCAGCAACGGTTTATCACTCCACTTCTCAGTCAAGCCTCAGGTAGAGCTCGTCACACTCGAGGACATGCCGGAGATCAGCACGATTTGGTATCGCGCTTTCGACAATCCATTCATGGGGAGCCTCTTCCCATTGACACCAGGCGTACAAAAGTGGTGGGACGATGCTTACAGCTACGACTTTGTTTACAAGCCTTCTGCACGCTATATCAAAGTCGTGGATTTATTCGCGAATGAAGGAAAGGGAAAATAATTGCCTACGCCAAATGGGATCTCTCTGTGCCGAAAGATGATGATGCGCGATTTCCACCATGGCATGAAAATTGCGATGCGGAGTTCTGCGGTTCTTTTTTTGGCCATTTGGCTAAATAGAGACGAAAACTTTTGGGAGATAGCCCTAACTACTGTTTGTCTCTTATGCTTTCTATCTATATCTAGTTTATGGTTGCGTGACTGACAGATTCCAAGACCTGGACATGCTTGCGACTTTACCGGAACATGAAAAGAGGGGGAGCTAGCTCCATGCTAGTTAAATGGGAATGTGATATCGCCGATAAACATGGTGTGGCAGCGTATGTTGAGGCAAGTAAATCGGGAGCAAAGTTATACAGAAAGTTTGGGTTCGAAGTGAGAAATACTATCGAGGACGTGGAAACATACATGGGGCGTCAATTCCATGGTGCGAGCGGCGTCTGGAAGCACATATGAAAATGCGAATTATACGCGAAATGGATGGCAGCTCATAACAATAGATTTTGATCCAGATATACCACTGTTGTTTAGCTAGGAAGTCTGGTGGTTTACAGCTAATGGCAGATCTTGCGCGGGACTTGGAGTCCGACTTTCGGGCCAATTATATGGTGCCAATGTGCTGGATCGGTTTGAAATTGGTGTAGAGACTTTGCGCGATGATGCATGATTCTGGTGAAATAATAATTGAGCGAAACCCAACAACTATATAGCTACTGACGGCCAAATGATTAGGTTTTTAGGGAAATGATGCAATTGGCCAGCAGTAGGAGTAGGAATTAGGACCTAGGATGCGCAATAATTGGTGATTCGAAGGGTATCGTAGCTGCAGCGTATAATCGTGATGTGCTTGTGGTCTGGCTCTACGCCACCGAGGACGTAAACCCGTCTGCTGACTTGTTGGCCACGCTGTAAATGCATCATTAGTCCATTACGGGCAGCAGAATGTGAATTAAGGGGCATTAGGGCACCGGATTCAGGCAGGTCATCGGGTTAGGTTATAGTAACGTCCCGATTTCTGCGCTCCGTCAGTTCAGGCAGCCTTGCTTAACCGCTCACCAATCCATTTAAGCATTTTCTCAATCACATCAGCAGGATAGAGTATTCAATTCTAGTAATGAAGAACGCCAGTGACTATGTCAAGAGGACCCGAGCAGGTGTCAAAGAAATCTCACATTTACGGCAGACTATATCTGTCTCGTTATGATGTCAGGGTTTAGGGTCTTCGGGCGCGCACTGCGGATGCCGCCGGGTACACCGCATACCTCAATGCAACTCAAATAACCCGCACCGCCAAGTGGTGTGAACTTACAACCAAAGCTGACCCTGGAGGGTATTCTTGGTGGGATACGTCATGGGGGACTTGCTTCGTGACCGGTCAAGATGTGACAACACATGGTCTTGTAAGGGGACCCCTGGTTTTCCCGTCGTGTGTCCTTCGCCGAGATTTTCCTTTCTGTACGATGAGATGTATAGGATCAAAAGGAGTGCTTGATGTATTTACATTTAGCTCCAGAGGTCCAGAGGTTAGGGTTGTCCCCGTTCTATATTGTTTTGTTCTTTAGTTGTTTCGCCTGTGTGCGTGTGCGTGTTAATTGTCTTTTTCCTTGGCTAGCCGTGGAGTAAATTAGAAGCTAAGGCTTTAGGGTTTCCTTTGAGACGAGCTTCCCTCGGTGACACCGTTCAACCTTGAGAAAAGCTCTGCCTCCATCCTTTTCGCTGCTTGAGGTCCACTAAGTATCTCTCCAACCATATCTGTCCCGGGTGGAAAGTCCATCTCGAAAGCTGGTTCACCTGCTCGTCTCATGTTGGCTAATACTGCTTGACGGAAGTGCCATCTTAGGAGCTCATCTCTTACACTTCTCTCATCATTTGGATCACGACATATAGGTTCAAGTAATCTCCCATCCACCCCGAAGGTGTTTTGGTCGAAACTAGTTATCTTGTAATTGTCATCCGGGTTGATGGCGAAGTCAAAATTAACAAACCTCTGATGGATATTGGACAGCATAAGTAAACCATTCTGACATGAGTTGATCCCCGTGTCCCGCTCTCCCACTCTGTTTGAAATCCACCGAGAGTACCCATTCTTGATGAATACCTCTTCACTGGAGATCGGGAAGATGTGCGCAGCTTCGAAGCCACCCCAATAATCGTCATCAATATCACCATTGACAACACCGGTTATCACGCACTTTCCGTCCCTTTTGCGGACTTGATTTCGAAACCGCTCATCTCTGCCAGAGACCGTATGCGAAAGCACTCGTGCTATGAAAGGCTCGTCTGTGATAGATATTGTACCTGTTTCAAGTTTAGAAGTGGCTATACATCATTAAAGGATATATCACCTCTGCGAAATTTCGGTCGTATATCGTAATGGCCAGGTTTTAACGGGTTGTCAGATGGTGTCAATGTCTCTTCTGCACCTCGCAATGATACGTTATACGGACAAGAGGCAACAATGAGGATTTCAAGCATAGAAAGGAATGTTTTTTCTGTAACGGACGGATTCGTTTTCAGCCCACTGAGTGCCTCAGCGGGATTTGAAAAGTCGTAAAAATAGACATTTCGCCTCTTTGACCTGTTGCCGACCATGAACTACCTATTCTTGTCGCCGGTGATGACACATTGACTGGATGTAAGACTAAAAAAAATGTCCAGTGAAATTAATATTTATGTCGCACAAGAAAGATGATGATTCACAGGAAGTGAACAACAACTAAGGATGAAGATCTATCAGCAATGGTCGATCGAAGATGCGTCGCAGCCTCAAATTATGATGGACACGCCAACAGGCGACTGTGCCATAATCGCGCGACCGGTTTGAACTTCATTATTATTGTTAGTTACGACAAAGAGTTTCTTAGCAGGAGCACGTGCTAACCATGCAACCCTAGCCCTCAAGTGATTTTTTTGCCGCACATTCAACGCAGAAAGTCAGGGTGGAATGGTAGGACTTCATATTGTATTCCTGGCATTAGAGGTTACCTTAATCAAGAGGGGGGAATAAGTCTCAGACAATCAGTGTAATTAATAAGTTATCAGTATGGTGTTGGAAAGCACAAGTATTTTCAAGCTTAGTTGTTAATTATTCTGTGCAAAGCCAATATTAAATGAGCTAACAGTTGTTCCTTCTACTCGTTCTATCCGGATTCGTCCTTTTTGCTTTTACAGTAACTCGCCAGCATGCCGTAGGTGGCCACAGAAAGGACGTCAAATCCGGAGTTGAATGCCGTAAAGGAAATCCCACTGTGCCGTACTAGGTACGTTGCGGACACCCCACCACGTGACAGCGATATTCCACGACTGGCTGATTCTAAAGTCGATGACCGCAAGCGTGCTCGAACCTGTTGGATGCATGTTAGCGGCAGTCAGCAACAATCAATAATTTTAACATCTGTACTTACCAAAGTCTTTATCGGTCTCTACTATTGGCACCATAGATCCTCCCTCAAATTCTTCCAAGTCTAACTCCTATCCGTAATAATCAGTCTCGCTGTCCCCTCCCAGTTCTTCAGGCGCGCATTGGACCGTGGTAGCCGGTTGGTTGCTCGCCCGAAGTGAAGTTTTAATCTCTTTTTTATGCATGTTGCTCGTGGTATATCCTTCTAGATGACGGGTGGGGTGTGAGAGCTCGGCGGTGGATGTTCGTGGCCCGGAAGATGGGACACAATCTTTGTTGAGGCGTCATGATACATTTCATACCGTTCACAATATTCTCAGTTGGAAACCTCATACACTTGCTGGAAGTATTATGCTCCATTGTCATAAAAGATACCAATGTCACTAATGGACGACAGGTGTGGTTGGACCTCCCTCTGATGCTGACCAGTAAAAAAGGGTAAACTGACGACGATGCTGTTAACTTCAAGGGCGCTGTTTACAATGTCCAAAATCGGATTAGGGTAGTGTAATTCACTCAGTTTAGTCCCGAAAAATAACCAATTTACTATTTACATAACCCCTTTCAAGCCTCTAACTTAAGAATTTGATATATGGTAGATGTAGTGCAATACCATTAGATGTTACTTTATTCCTTGTTACTGAGAGCATTTCGATAAGATAGATTGATGACTGCTCTCGGCCCAGCACCAGTTAGACTGCAAAGAAGTCTTTCTCGCGCTCCAATCGTGCCACCGTTTCTAACTACAGATTGGCAATAACTCGACAGGAACACGTCTCAAAATTATCAAACCTATCGCAAACGTTGCCTAGCTTACTCAAATATATTATTCCAGCCATACATAGCCCGACCACCATCTCAACAATCTTTTCATCTCAATACTTGCTAGTATTTATTCCCTCGAGATGCGTCTCCGGGACGTCGACATCGCCCTTCGAGTCCTCTTCCTTGACGAAAGTAGCGTCTTCAAGCCCCTCCAAGTCCAAGTCCGAATCCAGTTTCTCGTTGAAAAGCATCTTCGGGTTCAGCGAGAAGGCGCCGTGAGGGATGAACGTGGAAGCCATGATGATAGCGAAGATGATGGTGAACTGTACACCGCCGACATTCTGGATCGCTTCATGGATGTTTCCTCCATTGTTCGCACCACCCGTCCGGGTGAAAACCTTGTCGAGATATCGTCCCAGAAGCGGAGATGTGATGGCGTAGATGACAATATACGTTGAGTACAAAAAGGCCATCACCGCGCCTAGAGCAGAGACGTTCGTTGTTTTGGATTCAACGCGGGCTAGCGAGGCTTGAATGTAGGCTGCCAGAGAGCAATCGCCGGCTGCCCAGCCGAATGAGACAGGGATAAAGGTGGCAGCGACGATCCATGCGTACTTGACTTGCCCTGTTGGGGGGTACCAGTACGGTAGGTACCAGACGATCAACAACATGAGGGAGTCAATTCGCAGCCAAGGAATGGGGGTTGTGATCAAATTCGTAAACAGGAAGACAAATGCTGCACCAAGAAGTTCACCAAAGTTCGAACCGCCAACCATGATCTGGGACCAAGCTGAGTTGCCGAGATAACGTCGCGCGATGGCCGGTGCAATACCGTTTTCCAGATAGCGATGGCCGTAGAGAGCAATCGAGTAGCCTGGGAGAAGCCAGATGAACCTGCGGCTTCGAAAAATAATCTTCCCCCCCGTCCATACAGACTCTCCAAAAAGCCAAAAACCGCCCACAACCGCCTTGACATACGTCGGCTGCTGATTAAGGATTTCAGTCTTCGCGACCTGGAATCCCAAGTTGGTTATGCAGAACCAGACGCCGGAGGCGAGGGTGAAAAAGATGGGCGTGATAATGAAGGAGAAGTTGTTGCCGAACCTCGGAATCAACGCCAACGCCGTGCAGAACGCACCTCCAGTCCCAGCGACCTCATAAAAGATGTGGACCAGCGAATCCATGCGCCGGAGTTTCTGAACATTCCCGCCCACTATGTCTCTCGGAATGACACGCCGAATCAATTCCACCATCCCATATGCAATACCTGTGACACAGTAGATCGGAATCATTCCGTCGGTGTTGTAGTCTCCATAGTACGAAAAGTTGTCTTTAGGGTGTTTCTTGCGAAAGCTCGCCGGGACAAAAGTACCACCCGTGGCAGCGTCGACAATAAGCAGGATGGCGGTGAAGATGCCGAAGACAAAGATGGCGCATGCCAAGACGTTTTTTGTAGGGAACCGCTTGATTAACGGAGCGATGAGGATGGAACCGACGCACTGAAATGCCTGGTTCAGACCCGTAAGGAGACCAACACGCTCGAAGGTTTTTGCCGCTGTGTTGGACCTGATGGCATCATAATCGTATCGGTTGGTAGCGAGCGCGACGACGGATCCGTTGAAAGCTTCAAGCCCAAACTTATATAACATTATTCCCAAGATATATATAGCTATGTTGCGCTTCTCCAGCGGTGTGAACGCCCGCCAGCTCTCTGTTATTGTTCCGAACATTTTGGCCATCTTGAAGATACTAGAGGTTTGCCCTATTGCATGACCGACGACGCAGATGAAGCGGAGCAAGGTCCTTTTATTGCGGTCAAAAAATCCTCTCCACATATCACGCTTCTGCATGCGTGTCACCCTCGCCAATTATTTGCGCTCCAAGCAACGTGACCCTTGGCGAGGAGGACCCGTCTCGTCGTCGCGGCGGTCGACATGTCGAGCGATTCTCTTTTCTCGGCGATCGAGTCTGGGCAGGCATGCACTTGATAACCATGTGAAGTGAAAAGGACGACGGAGATGGACGAGGGCCGTGGCGTTTTTGTGTTTTCGGCGACACAAGACCCTCGCCAACACATTTTGTTCGTCGCTGGCCACCATGCGACTAGAGCCTCCCCTCCACCCCGCTGCCCGTCATTATCGGGATCTGAGGCTTCTTTTGGCTAGAGGAATGAGTAGGTCTTGTCCAGTGGCGTCGTCCGCCGATGTCCAGGAGTTTCAAATACATGCTCAGGGTCCACGTGTGTAGTAACGCGAGCTGCGATTGGCTGATAGCGCCCCACTGCATAGAGTCCATGTCTTGCCAAGTGCTGGTCAGAGAGGGCCCGGCCAATGGGCCAAGAGTAAATGGGCTGGATATATTGCATCTGTCCTGCTCCTTTTGTTTATGGCGACTCCGACGAATGGAAACACCAGCTCATTGCACGCCCCATCAAGAGACTGTTCATTGGCTGGTCGATGCTCTGGTGCAATCAATACTCGGCACACGTCTTGGCTCTCCGGTTAGACGACCACCGCTTAACCTCCCACGACGCGTCGTCGCGTCCAGGTCGTGCTCCGGTTCGCCTACTTTTGCAATCACCGACATCGTGCTCCAATTTATAAGCTGGTTGCGTGGTACTGACGCAAGAGTTCAAAAGACGGCGATTGCTCAGATGACGGACCCTCACGCGATTTTGCTTCGTTTTCGTATCATCGCTGTCCACCCTGCCAATCCCAAGTTTGGAAACGCATCCGCTGAAAGTCTTCACTCGGTTTTTATGCGGAGTGGATCTTCTAAGGTGTTCAGTGAAGAGAGGTGCCAAGATATATCGGCGATACTGTGGCGACACGCCTGAAATGGCGCGAAGCCGATGAGTCTGAATCGGCATATATCGGATCAAAAATGATTCAATTTGTGAAGTCTGACAGCGTTGATTGCAGAAATAATGTACGACTGTCATCTTGCGTCTTCTTGCAGATTGAGAACAAATATTTGTCGCGGATCGTATAATTTAGTGCTTCGTTTCACAACTCTGCCAAGGCACAACGGACTCTAAATGTCAGAACTCTCATTAATTAAACGTATATTCTCTTCCTCGTAAGCTTCCTCGAAAGGGATGACACAGTCATAGGAAGCGGATGGAGTGGTCATGATGTAAACGATAAGTGAAGATAATAAGTTATCAGTATGATGTTGGCAAGCGCAAATATGTTATGCGGCAGCCGGATTATTATTTCTACAGTCGGTGCAAGTGCAAGCCGACATTAAATAACCTAACAGTTGTTCCTTCTACTCGTTCTGCCCCGGATTCGTATAGTATGCCTTCACCGTAACTCGCCAACATGCCGTAAGCTGCGAGAGAGACGACATCAAATCCGGAGTTAAGCGCCATAAATGACATCCTAGTCTGCCGAGCTGGGCACTTAACTGACGTCTCTTCACGTGTCAAAATAGATGCTTCGAAGACGGAGAAGCTCAGAAGGTCATCATGTTTATTTAAACTCAAAGTGACAGAGGTCAAAGAAATACTTTGGTCTGCTAGCGAAGACCCGCGGCTCTAGGCCATAGATGCCCACGTGTATGAACTGGCATTTGCGATACGCCCGTGTAGAAGATCAAGCAATTAAGTCATTATCAAGCTTCCATACCCCTAGAAAAGGAGCCGAAAATGTAGGATTCACAACGAGAAATATATAGTAAATTATTTGGACTGTATTATATAGATTGGTGTTGACTACGATGTTCACTCTGCCGAAATTTGTAGCGTGACTCCACTATCTGTAATAGGGATTAGCATGTGGCCTATTGTAGCCATCGCAGAATAGGTTTAGGGCATTATTCGTCCTTTTGGAGGGCTTCGGCTTCACCTCATTGTAAGGTCAATGGGCGGCCGGCCTATCAGTCTACAAATTTCGATGTTAGTCGAGACGTCCATTGAGTCTGGCGGAGGTCGGCATACATTAGCGTGTGCTGAGATATTCATACCACCAAAGGATACTGTCTCGATGCACTAAATTGTATTGGCAACGATAGCACCGACACCGTAAGTGAGCAACTGAGTTAGTGAGCTAATGGTCTTAATGGTCTTACAGACCGCTAGCTCACTAGCTCACTCACTTTCCTTCAAGTGATACCTAAAGATTAATTATCTGGTCTCTAAGACCAGACAGCCCCTTCACTATCATTACTAAGTTCAAACGCTACGACTCTACGTGTGGTATAACTGAATCTACGGTCCTTCAGCTAAAAGATCCAACCAGACGTAACTACATTCGTTGAGAGAGCAAGTAGCCTAATTAGTGACAGCGCTACGCAATCGTAACTAAATTAGTTGACCGAACCCTGACACACCTGTCGTGTCCAGTATGTCTGATAGCGACAAACAATAACCAATGCTGTGCTCCAGGACTACCTGGTCACAAAGCCAGCGCCGGTAAAATTTTTTGATAGCACCTCAGTAATCATTCATTGATAATTTTACTACCCCTTCCTCGTCCGTCCCCGCTGATATCACACTTCAGAGAAAAGGATCGAGGCATGAGAACTGGAATATGCCAGCGACAACGTGGTCTCTGGAAGAATGTTCTGCTTTGCACGAACCACCTGTTAGTGTTACCATTTAAGTCTAAAGCAAACCTTAAATGTGGGGTAAACCGGTGTTAAAGTATTTCGTTAAACCAGCGATAACTTAACGTGAAATTCAGGGACCAATTTTACGGAAAGACGTGGGAATCAGCGGGGGGGTTTCAACTAAGTTTACAAATTTTATTTTCAATTGCAAAACCATCCTAAATAGTGTTCTAAATTTGAACCCGGTGGGGAACTCTTACACTGCCTACAATGCCTTACACCCGCTAATTCCGCTGATATTTAGAGCAGGCTCCTGCATAGGGCAAGTGTTACCCTGCCTTACACACGCTAATTTAGTATGCGAACGCGAGAATTCCTAACCCGTTGCCAACAGGGACTTGGCCCGCCCGTCAGTAGAGTTCTGCATGTGCCACCGTAGCTTATGACCGCAGCATCTGATGGGTTAGGGTGTACGGTTAGCTCCGCGCCAGTGACACACGTGTGGGTTAGGTCTGTTTACTGCTGGACCCCTGGACCCCTGGACCCCTGAGTCTCCGTCGTCAACCCCCACACCGGCTCGGGGCGGTCCACGTCGCGCTTATTGGTCTTGACCGCCTCGGACTCGTCCGTCTCCATGTGTTGCCCCCCGTCTCGTCCGTGACATCTACGTTCGTTTGAATTATTTATTAAAGGTAATTGAGATGTACTTTATGATATTTATACGCGTCGTCGCTCCCTTGGAGTAGACGAAAAATAGGTTCTAAAACATACGACTTTAAGTTTCCTCTTTTCGGTCTGTAGTTCCAATGTCCCGTCTGAAAGTCTTACGACAGAAGCATCTGTAAGGCACACACGCCGCAAGGTCAACAATGGTGAAGCGACGGCTCATCAAGGACAATATTGCTCCGAGTAATTTCCGAATCCTAGATCTTTAATGGTTGCCCAGGGCAAATTCAACCGGCCCTTTCCCGTAGTGTTTTACTATGGGGAGAAATAACCCTTTCCCTTTCCCTTGCCCTCGTTAATTTGCTCCAATGAACACTGCTCGCACGTCGTCCTCGCAACACCGCCGTCGAGAATTGCGGTAGGTGAACCTGCAAATTTACGCTCAGTACAGGCCAACACGCCAGTCAGTAGTTTGCAGACCGGATGGATGACGCGAGATTCGTTTTGCGGGCGTTGTACGAGCCAGCGCCGCAACAGAATCGTACCACGTGTTAGAGCGCAACCCAATTTCACAGTTGGAGGACTTAGTTACTGAATTTAGTATTCGAGTCAAAAATCAAACACGGTCGGAAAACCTCTACATATACTGAAGACAACTAAACAGAACTCTTCTCCGATGAGTCTCTTCGCCGGCGCCCTGCTCCGAGGACCCTCGCCGACATCCTGCCGATGCTCATCGCTGACGACCATCTACGACAAACTAAAACAGAGCTCTTCGCCCAACGCCCTGCCTATGGTCATGGTACGTATTCAACAAGTCGGTTTGAAGTTCGAGGTCGTCTGGAATGTATAACTGATCGTCGAAGTAGAGAAGCTCCTGTTCGTACTTGAATCCTTCGATCGTATTCGCCTGTTGTCGCGGAATCTCGCGTCTCTCTCCGTCAAGCACTGGATGATTGCCGTGGTCTCCGCATCGGCCGGTAGTGGTCCTTCACTCGGTTCGCTATCTCGCTAGTTGCTACTGTTACCAAATGTACCGGGATCAACACTATACGTTCTTCTACGGGGCACGGCTGCGTCACTAAAATTTCCTCGACTTCGCCATCATCCAATTCTTCCGTTCGCGATAGAGCATCCGTGCGTGCGTTCCCCGTTCCCTTTCGAAACACTAACTCGAAACCAAAGTTTCCCAATATCTCAGACTATGGCAATTGACGTTTCGACAAGAAGCGCTTTGTTGTGAAGTACTCTAAGTTTTTATGGTCTGTATAAATCGTAAGTGGTGTGCTGATATTGAGTACATAGTGACGCCAGGCTTGCAGTGCTTCGATAATGGCGAGGAGTTCCTGTTGTGAAAACGGTAAATTGCGTTCGCGCGGGGTAAGCGATCGACTGAAGTAAGCGACCGAGTGGAACTGCATATCAGCAGCGTCCTTCTGGCTCAGGATTGCGGCGATTGCCGTTCCGGAGGCGTCAGTTTCGAGTACCGTTTCGCGGTCTGGCTGGAAATGCCGCAGGACAGAGCTAGACATGAAGGCGGCCCTGAGGTCAAGAAAAGTCTGGTCCATGGTTTTCGTCGGAAGGAAACCTAGGGTTAGGGTCATTGCATGGATCTCCATCGGTTCGGGCCCTGTCTGTCGAACGTGCTGCGGTTAATGGCGCTCCATGTAACACGCGTCGAGTCGCAAGGCCAGCGTTTGCATGTCAGCAAATTTCTCCGGTTTTCCTTGGCGGCAAATATCGTCCGTTATGTTGTCCTGGAGGCCCTCATAGAACTGATCGCAGCAGGCCTCTAATTCTATTTCAGATTGGCTTGCAGGGAGGTGAACGTGGCAACGTACAGCGAAACCGAGCTGCGTTCACTAAATTGACTGGTGACTCTGACTACATCAGTATCCCCGTTCTTCGCTGTGTACGGATTCAATCCCCGGTTCTCGATGCTCGTGGATCCGAAGGCCGACGCCTCCGTTGCTACTCCCGAGTCAGTCAAAGAGCACAGTCAAGAGTTGGAACGTCTCCATCAGTTCCTCCGCCAGGAGATTCGATACTCCCAGAGCGCTTATGCCGAGCAGGCGAACAAGCGGCGTCTTCCGGCCCCGATCTTCAAGCCAGGAGACAAAGTTTGGCTCCTCCGACGGTATATCACGACGACCCGACCATCCGGGAAGCTTGACTACAAGAAGTTAGGCCCGTTCCCCGTCAAACGCGCGGTTTCGACTCACGCGTTTGAGCTCGACCTGCCCAGCACCATGCGGG
>PPJX02000108.1:0-55302 GCA_003705915.2 Lipomyces lipofer | reverse complement strand
CGAAGAAACAACTGTCGTTATGCAAACCCGTTCGATTGAGAACTCCATCGTGCACGGGCCTGTCAGAACAACTCCCGGCATCGAATCCATTCACGCAATCGAATTGTACGCACCGCATGTGCAGACTATCTAAGAAGTGAAGTTCTCGGCGCCGTTGTCCCCGTCGCAGGCGCAGCGTTTCTTTATGAACCCTAATCCGATGTGCTAATGCCGTGCCCTACCCTTACGGTAGTGGAGCATGCACATCTTACACACGGCGGACAAATGTACGTAGACCAGTCTAACGTCATTTCACTGAGTTCCTCTACAGGTACTATTATACAGTCATTTTTTTTTACTGCCTTGGCTGTGGAAAACAATCGTAGACCTCAAAATTGAACACGAGCCAAATCTAATTTATTTATCGCGCGTTGCTCCTGTTCTGTCTACTACGTTAGAGATGGTTGAAATCATCGGAAAGATCAGCAAAGCATATCTTCCAACAGATTATCGCTTGCAACAGTGGGAATATTTACTGTTCGTTCGCGAGATAACGAAACCTGAATCTTCTAATTCTCATGAGTCGCGTGCCACTGAGAAAGCCGGCCAGAGTAGTACATATAGCATTCTATTAATACAGCGAAACACAATCGTTTCAATTTCTCAACCCAATTGCGCCGCGTAAGCTGGCCCTTACGTCGGCCAAGCGACCAGTGGGAGCAATGCCTTAACCAATACAATATTGGTTAAGCTGCTCTCTTCTGAGGCCATGAATGTCATCCAGGGTGCGAAGCGGCGGCAGATTATGCTAAATGCAAATATAAGTGAGATATTGAGTCAGACTTCCTCTGTTAAGACATTTTACTTACGGGATGCTCCGTTGGCGTCGAACCATCCCGAAAAGGAATGACGTTCATGGTCGTATGAACCCCATCAGCAGTTCTATTGGCCTCCTATATTCAAAAACGTTAGACTCGGTCAAACAAGTGCAAAGCTTCGTCGATACATACGATAAGAGGTCCAATTAAAGAAAAGTTTTGCGACCGTGTCAGATTGTCCAAGCGAGTCAAGATGTCGGCTTGCGTATTTTCCATTCGGTCAAAACGATCATTCATCGCAGATAAGTATAAACAGCATAGGTGAATGCATCAGTACCATGGATGACTTACAATATAGAAAGCTCTAATTATAACAATAGAAGAGAAACCGAGTAACATGATATAATATACTATATCACTGATCGTCAAAAAGATGACCGTCCTCTTCATCGTCGGACTCCTCAATAACGTTCTTCGAATTATGGATTATAACTTCGATATTGCTGCCAGTAAGGTACTGCATATTGGATCTCTTTAGTGAAGAGATCCAGACCGTCATTATCGCCTAACGTTCCTCATCATTGTATCTTGATTCTTCCTCCAGTTCGTAATACTTCGTGCAAAAGCTCTACGGTGGACGGCCCTAACCCATACAGTGACTCTTGTTGACTTCGTAGATTGTGAAGTCGCGTTGCCACGGCAACGTCGGCTTCCAATGCGTCAGCTGGCTGAAAGTTTAACTAAATACAAAGGGGTACTTCAATAATGTTCCGTATATTATGAGGACCATGATCTGCGGAGCAGAGGATAATAAAGGGCACTAACGAGTATACTGCTTGTTCAAATCGTACATCAACAATTAGTAATACATACATGGTACAAAACAAAGCAGCCGTCACCAATTGACAGGCTAACAACACAAAAAGAAAGCATGACGAACCATCCGAATGCAAAAAGAAAACATAACCTCATGAATAGATATACACAGTCCGCTAAAATGACTTATGAACTCCTGGCCCCAGACAAAGTTCCCATTTGGATTATAATCACCTCTCGTCACAGAGTTACTCAAACGCCTTCATCGACATTGCGCAGAAATCCGGCGACACGCGCCATATCGACCTCTGCGGGATCGCTCTGCACGGCCTGGACGAGCCCCTCGAGTAGGGCATCAACGTCATCCTTCGGAACGCCAGTACACAGTGCGACAACTTTCCGGAACTTGTCCTCGAGATCAGAAGATCGCCCGCGTAGCACTTGCGATAATTGCTTCAGTCGCTCCGCGTTACGTTGGTATGCAGCTATCCGCGCTCGGAGGACGGAAATTGGAGGGACAGGACCGAATACTTTGAGGGTGTGAACATCAACCGTGCGAGCCTCGTCTACTGTATCTTGGGTGTTCGCACTATCTTGTCGGCCATCGACATTCGCCGCAGATCCATTCGCACCAGTAGGCTCCTCCACAACCTCGAGCCTAAATGCGCGATCCGCGTCGACATCCGCTCCGTCTTCGTCGCTCCGGCTATCGATCGTATCCAGATCCGCCATCGTGACGTCTCCAGTCTCCTCTGCGTTCAGTACCTCATCAGAGCCCTCACCAGGCGTCGTGTGCACGGCATCCGCACCAACACTCTCGCCGCCGAGGAAGTACGACCCCCGCGCTTTATACCGTGCGTCTTCCTCGCGAATCGCGTTTTCGAGATTGCGGTCACGCTGGTTAAGTTCGTTGAGGCGGTTGGCTTGCTTCCGAAGCTGGTCGGCCCGAGCGCGAGACTGCGCGAGGGTGACGGTTGCTTCTCGGAGCTGCGAGTGCATTGCGTCGAGCGTCGTCTGCTTCGTGTGCAGTTCTTCCTGGAAGTCTTTGTCAAGTGTGGACAACATTGTTGTCATGGCTGTTGAACAAAAAAAAGTTAGTGTGCGGCTTTTTCCATAGCCAGTGAGATTCACTTACCGGCAATAATGTCCTTGCTCTTCTGCACAACAGCTTGCGGGATCAGTGCACCAGGAGCCCTAAAGAGAGGTGCAGGTGGCCCAGCAGTGGTGCTTGAGGCCGGTGTTAGCGAGGCGTCTACTCCGAAATCAATAGGGCGCAGGCCCGCACGATTTGGTATGCTCGCGTCTGCTCCAACTTCTAAAAGTTGCTGAACGATGCTCTTGTTGCCAACTCGCGCTGCAATGTTCAGGGACGTGTCGCCGTTCTTATCCTGCGCGTTCACAACCTCAGACATAAATCGCCCCAGACCGAGGCTCTTCTTGCCCGAAGCGCCCCGTCGAACGATCCACTCCAGCAGACACTCGAGGTAATACCGACTGGCAGCCGACCGTCCTCTGATTCCTGCCGTTAGCGCGATGTGGTGAAGCACCGTCCGGCCCTGTTTGTCCGGGAGGGTGATTGCGGGATAAAGAAGGTCGAGCAGTTGGGGAAACAAGGACTGGTCGAGGTTGTTTGTGACCAGCACTGCGCGAATGAGAGCAGTTTCTCCTGCGTAATTTCCGCGTCTAGGGTCCGCACCCCGAGAGACAAGATCCTGCACAAGCTGGATGCGCGCAAGAGCAGACGCCCAGTGGAGTGCCGCATGCCCAAGGTCGTCGATCGCCACGTCGACTTCAATTTTGGCACCACCTGACACCGACGTGTTGCCTGCTGCAACCGAATCAAGCACTGAGAGTTGCGACACGCCACTAGTTTCGTTTGTGAGGAATATCTGTGTCATGACTTCCTTCGACTGATCGTAATTCGATACGTTGTTTACGTCGAGAGGCTCGAGTGTTGTTTCCTTCGGTGTATCCTCGCCATCGTCGCGCCCGTCTGCGGTTGCGAATGAGCGTCTCCGATTGGAGTCGATGCGCGACCGTTTCCGGGGAGGACCGTCCTCTGTACGCTCGTCGTCATCCTCGTCGACATCCGTCGCCATCTCCGTCGTGAGAGAAGCCAGATAGTCCGGCGGGCCCATGCTCACAGTCACCGGCGTTGGTTTGCTGTCACTCCCCTGTTGTTGTGCGGAAGATACTCTCTGGGCAGCTTTGCCTAGTGCAGCCAATGCGGCGGTCGCAGAAGTCGATAATGGCGTCGCGAACACGGGATTTGTACTCGAAGTCGCCGACCCGCTTTGTGAAGTCATGCTGCCCTGCGCTGACGCAACAGCATACATTTGCTTTCTCCTCGCCGCCATTGCCTGCTCCTTTGTAGGCGTCTGCTCGCTCTGCGGCGCCGTGGGATCGAAATCGAGTAGCGGCAGCAACACATCTTCGACCGAGTACTGTTTGCAGAATTGACGGCCTCTCTCGAACGGAATCCATGTGCCCTGGTACTTGCCGTATCCGCCCTGCACTTTCTCGTGCTCGCCTGTATGGATCTCCTTCTCTAGAATCTTGGTCCGTCGGCCTTTGTCAACTCCCCCAACTTTGAGAATCTGCGTCGCGTTGAGGTATGAGTCTGACCGACGACGCATCACGGCCACGCCATTGACCATCATCTCGTAGACTGGAATGCCAGAATACACAGCCTATTTTGATGTCAGTATTGACGCCATATCACATGCCTGAGACGGCCGACCGGAACTCACCGTATATATGTTTGACGACAATGATGCTGCTGGTGCTGCCAACTGCGGCGGTGGGGGAGTCTCCTGTGGCGTAGAGGTGCGCGACCCCGTGCTCGGCTGGCTCTGCGACTGCGAACCCTGCGACATGGCTGTAATTGGCGTCGACGCGGTCGTCGACTGCGATGGATTCGGTTGGGATGAGGAAGAAGATCCGGAAGAGGGCGGGAAAGGAGGGATCGAGGGCTGCGCGTGTTGTTGCGGTCTTGGTTGCGCGTACGAGGCCGCGACGGAGGACATCGGGCGTGCTGGAGGCTGTGATTGGTCCGTCTGATCGAATTCTAAACCAGTAGACGTCTTTACTCGATGTATTTTTGCTCCGCTATTGTCGCTTCAAAAATGGCTCGTAAGAAGAAAAGTAAAAAATGGAGGCGCGAAGACGTCGCGCGCGATTCGCGCGACTCGAGACATAGCTCTTTTATGGAGATCGTAGCGCGGAAAGCATTCGCCGACATTAAGGGTTTCAATTCTCGTGTAATCATGTCCAGACTAGTATAGCGCGTCGACTGTTGAGTCCAGGCGATTGAGGATAAACGTTGCTGGCATAAGGGTCACCCTGTTCAAAATAAGCACTGTGCTTTGATCAGGAACGCGTGTTCTCACCATCAGTGCTTGCTGTGGTTAAATGTTAGTGAATGGAGTGAATAGGGATCATTAGATGGTCCATAAACTGAATAACTTATATCTTGGAGTTATGAAAAGGGGGTTAGAAGAGCGAATTAGAATGATGGATGGAGACTTGGGGTCGCAGTCTAGCCAAGTCTACGGAAAGCTACATAGTGCTACAATCTATGTTACTTTTAGCACAGTAGGCGTGTGGAATCCATAAGGTTGATGGCCAATACGACGCGGGTATCTTAGGGGGTAGGCACGACGAACCAAAGCGAATTCAGGCGCCCAGAGGAACGCATTTAAGTTGTGTACAATGCTGAGTATCTCTTGATCAATAATTCTAGTATACAGTGCTAGTCCTTCAAAGGCAGTGAGGTGCGACGGTGTCGTCGAGCTTGGATGAAACGACAGTAAATTTACTGGGAAACGCCGAGTCGCAATCAGATAGCATTGTCAAAGAAAGATACAACTAAGGATGGCCCAATCCGATATCGGACATTTGGCCGTCAGCAACGTCCGACATGCTGCATCGAGCATGTGAATGGCGGTTGACTAACGTATATTTTCGCAGGTGTGGCCTATTGCCATTGAAGAGAAGGGTATATATAACTAGGAGAATGTAAGACTGTAACTTGCAACAGATAGGTGTAACAGAGTTGGAATATGGGTAGAACCTACAAAAAATCGGGAAATTCGAGTGGCAATTCAATTTGTTAAAAGTCGGTGGTTACGGACAGGCGTCCAGTTTACTGTTCCTAGATACCCACAAATTCAGTATCGGATATTGAGGTACCGTCCGATTGTTATGTAACTGAGAATAATAATGAAGTGTAAGGCATACGATAAGCATGGCACGTCATGCGACAAGTCCCATTTTGCGAACACACCATATCCCGAGGGCCGAATCAGATTAGATCATGTCCAGAACACGTATTGTGAATGTGAGAGCAAGGATCAGGATTACCTAGTGGCTATTACATGGTTATTGTGTGCTTTGAAAACGATAGCAACGCTTCTATGAAAATCTTAACAGTCAAGCTTACAAACAAGGTCAGGATGCATGTCTCGGGAAATGTGTGTACCACACACGACGCCGATGCTTCGCATCCGAGTAACCGGCCGGGCTTGGAATCAGCAATGGGACCGCGTGGTGCGTAAACTGAATGGGCCGCGTGGATGGACGCGTCGACGCGTCGCGGGATCGTCATAGCCGAGAAACATCGCAACCGCCATTAATGGCGGGACTCGCTGAAGCTTGAAGGAAGATCTAGAATTTCCTGGGTAACATGTCGATGGCCATTTGGTTATTGGTCATGATCAGTCCATTGTTGGAATGCCGCATTCTGTGCCTTGGTCGCCGTCGGAGTTAAATTGTAGAGTACACTACGTCGCAAGTCTATTGAGACAAATTAAATTGGACGATCCGAATTCCCGGCCGGATAATTAAGTTATCAGATCTTCGATCACAGCGGGCATTCAGGATCTGGTCGGAATGAGGTCACAAGGAATGTGGCAGCGCATTGGCGTTAATAGTTTGATCATGCCGGAAATTGGTGGACGCGTTTTAGAACTGCTGGACCGGGTGCAATTTGGTCGCAACTTGGGCGCGTGCAACGCAGATTCAATTAATGGTTTGAACAGAAGAATACCCTAGTTTGTAACAGCGCTATAAATAAAGAGTAATCACTGAAATAGTCGTCGGAGTAAGCAAAGAAGTTATGGCGAGGAGAGATGGGCGCGTGAGTGGCGCGTCAGAGGCGCGTGCAAACCAGGTCATTCATCTCGCTGATTGGCTAGCGGCGCGAAAATTTGCGGCGGCACACGTCCTCGACCAGCCTCGCCGCCTGCGCTCAGGACCACACCAAACAAAACGCGTGATAGACGCGTGACATACCCACACCCTGGCTTCTTGTACAGTAAGTATAAATTCTTTGCCTTGCCCCCTTGCGCTTTTCGTGTTTACTTCCCTTCGTCAACTTGGCCTCTGTCATCTTCTGCACTCCGCATATCCCCGTGAAATCATACGCTAATTGTTCATAATGTCTCCAGTCGAAGACCCTTCCAAGCAGGTATGTTCTCTTATTATCTTGCCAATGAGCCGCCCTCAGTCTTGATCGTCACGTGTGATTCCACATTGCGATAGTTGTCTGTTGCGTAGTTGATTTACATCCGATGCAGATTGTCGATCCGATGATTGCCGTATTCTTTCAATTACATTGCTAACATTGATCTCAGGACGCTGAAGTCCTTGTTACTCCCTCGAAACAGGTATATTCGATTCCAATTCCCACCTGTCCGTCGTCGCGCATGTCAGAGTAAGAGTAACTACTGCACGACATGATTACTCATGGGTAGTCATTGTGATGTGGTCGATTCATAAGATCGTGTCCAATTATATATCCTCAGATATGGAAGTCGCGATGGAATTGCTCTTGACGTGTTCTTTGACTGGGTGGAATCTTTTACATCGTATTGCTCTACAATGCTAACACCATATGCAGGCCGCTGACGCCCTATCTGACCTTAACCTCGCGTCAGCGAAGAAGACCCTGACCGCCACATTCCAGCAGACCAAGGAGGCCCCATCCGAGATCGGAGCCGTCACCGTTACCGATCAAGTCATGGAGAAGAAGCGCGCAGACATCAAGGCGATGGAAAAGAAGGAGCCGCTGCTGATCGAGAACAAGAGCCGGTTCGTGCTCTTTCCGATTAAGTACCACGAGATCTGGCAGATGTATAAGAAAGCCGAGGCCTCGTTCTGGACAGCGGAGGAGATCGATTTGAGCAAGGACACGAACGATTGGGAGAACCGGCTTAACGACGACGAGCGGTATTTTATCTCGCATGTGCTCGCGTTTTTCGCTGCGTCCGACGGCATCGTCAATGAGAACCTAGTCGAGCGCTTTTCTAACGAGGTCCAGATCCCTGAGGCGCGTTGCTTCTACGGATTCCAGATCATGATCGAGAATATCCACTCCGAAACGTACTCGCTCTTGATCGACACGTATATCAAGGACTCCGCGGAACGTGCATACCTCTTCGACGCCATAGAGACTATCCCTTGCATCAAGAAGAAGGCTGATTGGGCCCTGCGTTGGATCGCCGACAAGGAGTCCACCTTCGCCGAGCGCCTCATTGCCTTCGCCGCAGTTGAAGGTATATTCTTCTCCGGTTCTTTCGCGTCCATCTTCTGGATGAAGAAGCGCGGTCTCATGCCTGGACTCACCTTCTCCAACGAGCTCATCTCCCGCGACGAAGGTCTCCACACCGACTTCGCCTGCCTCCTTTTCTCCCACCTGCAGCACCGCCCATCCAAGGCGACAGTCGAGCAGATCGTTACCGAAGCCGTCGTCATCGAGCAGGAGTTCCTTACCGAGGCTCTCCCGGTCGCCCTTCTCGGAATGAATTCTAAACTTATGAAGCAGTATATCGAGTTCGTTGCCGATCGTCTCCTCCTCGCCCTGGGCAACAAGAAGATATATAACGCATCCAACCCCTTCGACTTCATGGAGAATATCTCCCTCGCCGGAAAGACCAATTTCTTCGAGAAGCGTGTCTCCGACTATCAGAAGGCGGGTGTCATGGCGGGCTCCACACCAAAGGCGTCGAACGAGGCTTCGTTCGCCTTCGACGAGGATTTTTAAATTCTACTTTTGCATTTTTTGTCACGTCCCCTATCACTTCGCGTGCTCAATTTTTGATTTGTTAAATGATGGAGAAGGTTCTGTACAATATGTTGTTAATTGTATTCGGTGGGTAGTTCACGAAGGCGTGTCAATTTCGGGTTAAATGTTTCTTCCAAATTTTTCGGACTTATCATTCAAGTAGATGAGAGATGCTAGTGTAGCGCGAAAGACTTGAGGTGGATTGGTTAACTATGTTAAGCATGAAGAACAGTGCTCCTTTACTTTTTTACGTGTGACGTCTGTCTTTCTTTCGCTAAACTCTCCACCTAGATATCTGGTTTTTCTTTCATATCTCTACTTACATCGTGTACATTAATATCAATGGATTTCGTAAAATAATTCAATAAGTTTACAAATTGCATATCAATTGGATTTCTTGAAAATGCTTTCAATTTAGACAAATACAACACTGGTAGTAAAGCAAATTCCAAACCATAGTACGCCATGCCAATAGCAACCTATATACCAAGTTTTTAATAGCATACATCAAAATAAGCCCGTCATGTATTCACTTAATAACGATAATCGTACTGCTGTCGTCCATACTGATTTCCGCCTTGAAGTCCCGTCAGCTGCTGAGCGTTTGTACCGCCACCGCCCTGGTTCTGCATGCCAGCGCTGTTACCATTGTAGTACCCGCCCTGCGCAGTCTGAGCGGCGACGCCGCCGCCGCCGCCACCGCTGCTGCCAGCACCACCCAAATTCATGCCCATCCCTTGCTGATTATTGACACCCATGCCCTGTGGAGGGAAAAACTGCCCTCCAGCGGGAGCGCCACCCATGAAGTTCGCTGGGCCGGGTGGGAAGAACCCAGCCGGTGGTGGTGGCATGAACGGCATTGGCATCTGCATCTGCTGCATCATTTGCTACATGATCACATATTAGCTTTCTCCTAAAGTCAGAAAACATTAACCACATACACTCATAAGCTTGTTCGGATCATATTCCTCTCGCAGCTTGTCTTGTCGGAAACAATACGTTGTCCAAGAGAACTCGTCGAATCCGTAGTTGAAGTAATCTGTGATGTCCGCGCCCGGTTTCCGCCAAGGCTTGTCTTCAAGATTCTCGATGTCGACTTGAGTAATAGGTGTACCGTCAAGTTCGGGTATTTTGTCAAGGTCGATGCCAGTGGGTTTAACCGGCGTGGGCCTATTTTCGTCTAGAACGAGTTAGTTCGTAGAAATTAGATGGAAGCCAGAGAAAATATTGGAATCATACCTGTCTTCGTGGGCGTACCTGGTCCCTTTGAAGGCTGGGTAGACATTCGCATTGATGAGTACGGGATTTTTCCCGCTGGAGGCTCGATTTCTTCTCCAGGCTTGGACTCAATCACGAATTCGATATCCTAACATTATAACCATAATTAATCTTTCATTCGCACCACTGTACATTCACAGTAGTAGCATACCGAGTCCTCGTCCTCATCTTCCTCGTCCTCATCTCCCTCATCGTCGCCACGCTCAGGCTTCTGTACATCTCTCGATTCCGATTTCAAATCGCCATTCTTGGGCGGTAGCGCATCGGCTGGCAATTCCGCCTCGGATTCATTCTCAGCTTCGTCCTTTCCATTTCGTTCTATAAACACAGTGTAAGTTGCTCTGTCATCAACCGTGATGAAGAAACTTGTTGAAGCCATACCATCTCCGTCCTGACCTTTAGTTTCAAATCAATTGAATCAGTCAGTCACTCTCATCGCCAAATCTATCAATGGCATCACAAACTCACCTTCCAACTTCTGCCGTTTTGAGGAAGAACCATAAAGAAATTCGTCGTCTTCATCTTCGTACATTATGAATCCCAGGTAATTAACTGTGTAGAAGAGCTATTTATGATATAATATTTCAAATAGTTGAACGATCTAACGATGCCTTTGATGTGAGCCGACTCAGGTTACCCGGAGCCACCATCGTCAAGGTTTAGGGTTAAGTCAGGTTTCATGCTTAAGTCGACCAAGCTAAACCATCTCCAAGTTATAGGGCAGGTCACCGCCACGGACGAGACCCAATATATATATCAATAGATATGACAACACGCGACTGAAGACGTAAATACGTCACCAATATATATATGCAATTGCATTCAATGTACTCGAACTTTGAAGATGGTTTGAAAGAAGTTCGAAAAGACATACGAGAATTCTCTGGCTTCATTGTTACCGGCATTTATTGACGTAGTGTGAACATTTGGACTGTGGTATACTTTTGTTAGATATTTTATTTGTACAGTACAGTCCGCATGTTCGGACAATACAGTCATTTAGGAATTGTGCTGCAATATTGCTCAAGGTAGATTGGTTAAAAGCCAAGCGTTCCAGTACTCAAGTTCGAGATTAGCCAAGTTCTATTTAACGCTGCTAACGAGCTGAATAGACTCTATCAGCCCTGATTCTACCGAGTCATGTACGTCGCTAGGCAACATGGCTATCGGAGAAAAAACTCGAATTGCTGATTGATAGGCCGATCTACTCCAACTGCTCCCGCGTCTCCTCAAAAGGTGAATGTCCGAAGTTGCTCCACGCTGCTCCTTCTAATGGAGCAGTATCTGGATGGACCTACCTACCTTTATGTTTCCAAACTGCGATAGATCGGCACATGCTCAATCTCCATCCAGAGATCCATCCTGGACTAGTACATTGACGCTTAAATACGTCCAGCGACAAACTGTTGTAAACTATCTGGTGCGACCTCTCGTTCAATTCATCAGTATGGCAATGAGAGGTCAGTTGCCGTCCAGGTTATCCGCGACAGAGACAAGCAAAATCCGCTTTATAAAAATCCCAGAATCCCTGCTGTGACGGCCACTGTCGGATCACTATGCGCCATCCATTTTCACCCTCTGCTACCGACAATGTAGGGTTCCAAAAAAGGAGGATTGTTGCCAGTTCCGAACTCCATGTACTTCTCCTCTACTAGTCATTCATGTCAGTCGCCTTTACTATTCCTTGGCTCGCTTGCTGCTGGTTTTATCACCATTCCAGGACACGAAGAACTCGACGAACACATGCGGCGCAGTGCAAGATGTACACCGCCCGTCGCCATCGAGGATAAGGAACAACTCTGTATTCGGCGCCATATCTCAGTGCGTCCGGTGAGAAGTGTCAAACATAGACGACGTGAAAGGTGTTATTTTCGTTGTTCGTAAGGCGCTACTCAATTGAGATGGTGGAGTTGCATGTTGATTATTGGCAAGTTCCGACTGCATTGTCAAGTTAAGCACGGTTTAAACGCGAAAAGTCCCAGCGCGCTATAAATTATTAGAGCTCAAATCGACTAAGGCAGCTCTGGTAAACAAAGGTCAAACGCTTTTCGAGGCACTTCCATTAAAGATGTCGCTCTTGTAAGTGAAATAGAGCTCATTTGTAACTGATACTGCTAAATGAAACTAATGTTGATTTCGCAGCTCCGCACCGCAGCAGAATCAACAGACATCGTTGTTCGGCACCCCTGCGAAGCCGTCATCGACAACCTCGTTTGGAGCGCCAGCCTCTAATATAAACACCACTCCGATAGCACAGCCTTCGCAGCAGTCTACGGGACTGTTTGGCAGTAGCACACCGGCGGCGAATACTGGTGGACCTTTCGGATCAAGTAATGCGACAGCGACCAATACATCAAGTGCACCATCGTTCGGTTTCGGGACCACTCCGACGCAACCTGCACAGAATACAGGAACAGGCCTTTTTGGATCGTTGCCTGCGACAAATGCAGCTACGTCAAGTGCGCCGTCACTGTTTGGCGGTAACGCGAATACGAGCACGGGAACTAATCTCTTCGGCAATCCTGCAAGTTCTACGAGTAACGCACCTACAAATCTGTTTGGCGGTAATGCAGGATATTCAAACCCATCATTTGGCGGATCGCTACTTGGAAAAAGCGCAACACAAATGCCGACGTCAGCACAGCAACAGCAGCCACAAGGTCAGCAGCAGATCACATCAATGACGAGACACAGCGATCTGCCAGAGGCTGCCCAGAAAGAATTGGATGAGATAGAGTAGGTGTGATATTTCTCATGCTGGTGTCTATTGGTTAACATTGACAAACAGCACATATATTACGAAACAGATCGAAATATCGGAAGACCTGAAAGCAAGGAAAGAAACGCGACAAGAATTCCTGCAGAGTGTACCACGAGACGTGGAAGTTCTTATGCGGGTGAGAAGGATTAAATTTTACGCGGTATCTGACACGTCAGCTAACACAATTAGAAATTGGCTACTACGAATCAGGCTCTTTCTAACGATCTTGTGTCGATGACGAGTCAACGGGCGATAGTCGACACTGCCTCTCAGGATGTGCAGTTGTGCTTACAGTTGCTCCAACAGCTGCGAATTCCGGGTGCACGACTGCCTCCTGGAGATCCCCTACTTGGGTACTTCGAGCGACATGCGATCGAATTGGAAAAGAAGATAGCGGATTATAAAGGAGTGTTGGGGGAGGTCGATCGCGCTGTCGATGGTATCGAACGCGAGATTCTCGACGGTCAGACTGCCTCCGGAGGCGGAGCGGAAGGAGTATTGCGTGCATTGAGAGAGGAGTATGCGGTTTTTATGTCGCTAGGAAATCGTGTTGCAGAGGTACATCACACTGTAGCTCGCCTTGAAAGTAGGGAAAAGTGATACTTTGCGTACTGTCATGATATGCTATAAATGTGGTTTGATCGCAAATGATTGCACCCTTACAGTAATGAATTCTGTGCACAACTTATTAAGAGGCCTCCGTACCAAAGCTAATTCAATTCCTAATGCTCACAATCATTTTGAAGAACCAGTCAAGCTCATTGGAGCACTGCCTGCCGCATGGAATCCAAGCGCAAGGATAAATATGGCATTAGAGATGTCCCTAACCCAGGACAATAGGCGGGTCGCGACGCTCGCGTTCAAAGCCTACTAAAAGACCCCTACGAATCCTACTGAAATCAACCTGCCTAAGAAAACAATTACGGGGTTTATAAACTGTATCATGAATATGACTAAATTACATTTCGCGCATATCATCGCAAATAGCGTTTCGTATATTCTCTCTATCATGTCCGAGCGAGTTCATCTAACATCCTGGGCATTGACAAAATCCCCCGGCTCTTCCTCCTCTGGCTCCTCAACTTCTTCATCTTCGTCATCTTCATCTGATGATACAAATCTGTCTGGCGTCATCTGTTGAGACATGTACCGTGACCACTAAAGTATTAGTGAGACTTCGCTTTGAACATACTCAATCTCATAGTATTATATCATACCTGATCGTTGCTCTGTCCGGGTCCTAACCGACTGCCAACACCAGAATTCTTCGCATCCTCGTCGTCATCTTCCTTACTGTTGATATCCAATGCCTCATCGGCACTATACTCAGTCGCGACCTCGACGTCGTCTTCTTCGTCATCCCCAGGACTACCACCTGCAAGATCATCCATGCCGCCCATAGTCAAGAGGTGATGATGATGGTGGGACGGGATCTCCGAGTTCGGGCGTTGGCCGCCAAGGATGGAGTTGTCGCGAATTCGAATCTGCATTAGCGTTTCGCTCACGTAGTGATTCCAGCTCTCGTTGTTGATCGTGTTCTCAACGACGGCGGGCGACAACGATTCGGGCGGATACCGTTGAAGAAATTTGACTATCTCCTCCGAAATGAGAGTCAAATGGCCCATATAGCCAAGACGCATCCGTGTGACCGCTCTGTGCTGATCGGACGCCTTCGTACCAGCAACGATTTGGTCAGTGATATGGTCAGTCTTAAAGAGTTCAATGGCGAGGTAACGATTGTACCCTCTGTCGATGGGACCATTGAAGATCTGTTGGATAATGTCAAAAACGACGTTGTGAAGGAAGTTGTTCCAGGGAAATCGGAAAAAGAGGTCTATGATTGTCGACACGATTCTGTACTTGATAAGCTGATACTTAAGGAAGTCGCCAACCACTAGTTCGCTCTCATCGGCAGAGAACTCGCTCATTTTGAGGTCCTCGGTCAGCTCAGATTGTGCGCTACTCGCCTTAGGCGTCAACTGGTTATCGGACTCATCCGTCGATGTGGCTGATTCCTCTGACGCACTGGGCTCCTCAGTTTTCTCATTACTGCTTGCCTCCGGCACGAGTTCAACCTCGGGTCCGTCATCGTCACGTTCAGCATTTTCTTCCTCAATCGTAGGAGCTGGAAGGTGGATGCTCTCCTTGTTCGGACTTGAACTAGGAGTGATCTTTTTCTTGCCAAGACCCCACCATCCTCGAGATTCTGATACCGGTTGTGGATCATCGACCGAGAGCTCGTTGACGGATGTTCCCAAATCATTGATACCACTGTCGCTGTCCGTGTAACTGCTCCGTGTGTCACTGCTGCTCGCCCACGACTTCTTGTTCTGCTTCCGAACAACATCTCGTTGCATGGCAACCTCCTCTCCACGGGGATCATTCAGTAGAGCCATGTTACTACAGTGGAGAAGCTCAGCGACTAGTTCGCAAACTTTGAATCGCTCGAATCCAAGAGGCTCAATAACACCGAAAGAGGTAGCAAGACGAGCGTTGCGTTTCTTGACGAGCAGCTGCTCAAATTTTGGTATGTGCTGCGCCAAAATTTTGAGAAGATACCCCAAATAAATCGGGTCCCGGGGATTCGGCGGGTGCGACTCGAGCGTAATACTCATCATCGGATCCATGTCATAATCTGAATTGTTCTTTCGAATGAGCTCGATTATTACGCCGACGGCAGTTGCTAGGGCTGTCCCACCACTGTTGACCATTTGATGCGCAAGCTGAGTTACAATCTGGGGACTGACGAGCTCGCGCGTTAGTTCATTGGGGCCGATAGAGGTAAAGTCATTACTGGCGTTTGCTGAAATAGTGATCAGAGCCTTCAGGAAGTCTCCCGAAGCAGACTGAGTATTGGACGGCGTATCTGCTGACAAGAAAGATATCAGAGACGGGATCAATTTCTGAGACTGTAGGTAGTCGATTATGCCGGTTGGATTATCGGGCTTATCCGTACATAGAACCTTGAGGAGCAAGTCCATGATAGACGGTGTATCGATGTGTCTCATGAACCGCGCCACTAAGTCTGTTTGGGTCTTGAGAAAGTCGACCATCTGCTCGGTCTTTCGATCGAGAAACTGCTCATTTGTCTTCGTAAAGTATCCAGCATAGACTGGATCCAATGGAGCAGGTTTGTCGAGGAACTCCCAAAATTCGTCCAACAATCCAGTCTCCTTAACAACTGTTTCGTAGATCGACCATATCTCTGACGAAAAAACTTCGGTTGATAGCCGCGCATATCTGAGAGGAAATTAGCAGAGCAAATATGGAGCAGCAAGAACACCGTACCTCCACGCCTTCTCGTCGTCAAATATACCAGACGAATCAGGTTCCGGCGAGGCCGCGATACGCGTGAGGCCAAGATCATCATCTTCCTGGTCGAGATCGTCGTCGAGTAGATTATCACCATCATCCCCTACTTCCTCATCATCATTCACAGCATCGTTTGCACCCTGCTCTCCATTACACTCTTCAGAAGAAGGATTGCCGCCCTCGGAGCCCGCAGCAGACAGCGGTTGGTCGGTATCGCCTGCAGGTGCCGCACGTGAACTACTACCATCTGCATCCGTACTGCTTCTACCGCTCGTGCTCGTGGCAGTACTTGTACTGTTCCCCCTAGGCGGAGTCCAATGACTAATATATCTCAGCAATTGTTGTAATATCCGCGGTTCACGCAGGAATTCGATAAGCTTCGCATTGTGCTCGCGAAGCTCCTGAAGAATATCATCTTCTTCTAGCAGTTCGGCGAGCGTGCAATCGGACTTCTCTAGAAGCCTATTGATGCCCGAGACGGCATTCAGAGAAGCGAGGTTCGCGCCAACGCGCCAAAAAGCCATTGAAGAGAGAATATCAATAGATTGCGGATGGATTGGATATCTGTTGTTTGGTGTGGACATCATTAGTGGGCCAAGGCGGCGTAGCGTTTTACGCTTCCTAAATCACCACCAGTCTCAAACACTTAGACTCATTAGACATATATACTATGCTACACCGTACCGTACCATTTAGAGTCTAAGGTTGTGGCTATTTACAAAATGGTTATATGCCAAAGCATACGTCAGATGTTTTGTTACCAACGATATTTTTGAGCTGCACTCTTGCTTATTCCAATCAGCATGAATCTTCGAAATACCCATCGTTCCGGTGTGAGTGCGTCGGCGCTGTCCTCCTCGATATCGACTCGGCAGCAGCAAGGGGAGAAGGAGAGGGCCGAGTCGTTGATTGGAGCTGCATCATCTTCCTCAGGCGTTCGCGAGTTTGCTCAATCTTCCAAGATGATTGAGGACATGATAAAGAATGAAACGATAGGATTGGTCGGGCTGGATGAATTGAAAAGATTGCGGGAGGAGATAGTGGAAAAGCGGAGAAAGGATGTTGAGACTGGAGAAATGACAGGAGGAGATGACGAGAGCGCGGATACGGGAAAAGGTGGCGACGACACCACTGGAAGTGAAGGTACTCCAGGAGCTACACCTAAGAAGACAGTATTGAGGAAGAAGCGAAATCTTCAGAGAGCCAAACTATCATTTCATGAAGATGACACAGAGGATGCGGCAGATCAGGGCAGCGGTGTTCCACAGAAAGATCTCGGAGACGGCAAAAAGGGGTTCCTGAAGAAGCGTCGAAAAGTCGACACTACAATTGACACGTCGTTTATCAAATCTCACGAAGCCGAGGAATGGGAAAGAAAAGAGAGGGAAGGGTTGCGCGAGGAATTTCTGCGTCGACAAGAACAGATCAAAGAAGAGAAAGTCGATCTGCAATTTATGTATTTTGAGGGCACCTATACTCCGGGGACAGTCACTATCAAGAAAGGGGATCAGGTATGGATGATGCTGGACCGGACGCGCAAGGGCAAGAAGGAGTTTCACCGAGGCACTGTTGACGACATAATGCTAGTCAAAGACAATATTATTATTCCTCATCATTATGATTTCTACTACTTCATTCTCAACAAGGTTCGAACAAAGGCAGGACTCCTCTTTGATTTTGATAAGCCAGAAGAGGGCTCGAGGCGGCTGAAAGTTGTTCACAGAACTTGGTACGAGAAAAATAAGCATATCTTTCCGGCTTCTTTATGGCAAGATTTTGATCCGGAGATAGATTACACTACTCAAGTATTGCGCGATAGCTCAGGATTTGTGTATTACCAGCAATAAATCTATAGAAGGTTGAATTTACTGAATGTGGTATAAGGTGTTATGTAGAATAGTGAAATTCCTGACGGACTGTGCGATATATGGGATAGATTTTGATAAACTGTGATTAATACAACTGTCAGGTTTTCGGCATCTCTACTCGATGGTCTTAATTTCGCCGTTGCTGAACTTCGCGGTGACGCTACCGTTCTCATTGCCGAAATACGCGGCATCAGCCATCTTCACGAACAATCCAACTTCGACAACACCAACGAGCATCTTGATTTGAGCAGCCAGCTTCTCCACATCCTCAATTGCTCCAAAGTGGGCATCAATAATCATGTTACAGTTGTCGGTAATGACAGGTCCTGCCTTAGCATTTCCACCTGATCGCAGGACAGCGGTCTTCGCACCCAGGGCAAGAAGGTCTTGCTTCACCTTAGCGTGCGCTAGAGGGACAACCTCGATAGGAACACCCTGGAGCCATTGGACGCCCAGACTGGTTGAGTTCTTCCGGTAGTCGGCGACAAGAACAAACTTCTTCGCGCATTGAGCAACAAGCTTCTCCTGGAAGAGGCAGGCACCGCCGCCCTTAATGCAGTTGAGTTCAGGATCGACTTCGTCAGCTCCATCGAAAGCGACATCGAGAACAGGATACCTAACAGCCGTTAACTTTTGTAAACAGCTTATGTATCATCCAAGAACCAACCCATCAATTGCGCCGAGGTTGAGTCCTCCCTCTATAATGAGTTCCTTGCTCTGGAATCCAGTGGGGACAAAAATTGTGTCTGCTGATATTTTGCCATTAGCTTTCTTCTGAACTATGCGCTCAACGCAGTAAACTACGGTCGACCCGGAGCCAATGCCAACGACTTTAGCGTTAGGAGGGAGGTGAGTGTCAATTGCGGTGTACGCCGCAAGTCGTTTGGCAGATTCGACCGAAAGAACATGTTCTGTAGACATGGTTCTTAAAAAAAATGTTGGGGATTGTTTGTTAAACTGCCGCGAGCTGAGAAGACGCGGCGTAATGCGCAAGATGGCCACGATGAGGAATTGTACTGAATAATGAGACTTTAAATAGTGAACATTCTCTGTGAACGACTACTTTGCTACGACATAGAGACAGAGTATCTGGTTTCGTCTCCAAGCGCGAACAGTTCCTATGGGGATGAGAAAAGCGGGAACGTGTGGTCCGTTATGTTGAGACCACGCGTTACGGCAGAGCCATGATGTATTGTGAGATGAATTGTAAAAGGCAAACTCCCAAGCACTTTTTTGAGCTATATATGCGAGCAACACGATGCCTTTGTGCAGGGGATATGCAGGTCTACACGCTCGTAGCCATCATCATGGCACAATGCCAACGCGAGATGAAACGCAGATCACCTAAATTTGCTGCTGTCTCCGCTATACATGCTTGTTTGCTCCCGTCAGAATTCGGTTCTTATTTATGGGAATAATCCCGGGAATATATGGAGAAATCTCTCAATTGAAAAGTTACGTAGAGCGCTTCTACTCCTCATAATTAACCTCTAGTAAAAATACCTGTACTATACACGAAAACAAAGTAAAACCTGTAAATACAAGTAACAGCCCCAAACTGTGTATTGCACAGAATGGAAAATAACAATACGAAGCACACAAATATCCTAGTCCGTAAATAGAGTCAGCCCTCTATCCGTAGTACTTCCAAGAACGAAAATTAGACCCTTTTTCCCGTAATTTGCGTCACAAATAGTATATTATTGCCGGATAGAAATGCCAAAAACCCACATGACAACTCCAAAAGAGATAAACCCCAATAACGAAAGGTAAATCAAAGAGTGGTTTTTTCTGCAAGTCTAACTACGCCTTGTTCGCATCAGCGAGTAGCTCATTCACTATCTGAATAAGATGAGAAAAGCTGAATGGTTTGGTGACATAACGATCCGATCCTGCTTCGAACATGCGGTCGAAATGCACCTGATTACGTGGTCAGAGCAATGTTACGTAGTATTGTTAACGAAATCAGACTAACCTGTCTCGCATTTGCGGACAAAGCGATGATAGGTAGACGGAAGTCTACCTCTCCCGCGCTCTCCAACTCGCGAATCTTCTCAACCGCCTTGACTCCGTCCATAACGGGCATTTCGCAATCCATGACGCAACAGTCTGGTCTTTCGCCCGACAGAATAACGTCTATGGCCTCTTGACCATGGTTCGCGATAAGTGTCGAGAATCCAGCATTTTGCAGCTGCCGTTGAAGCAATTTTTGATTTATAACGTTATCCTGAAATTGTTAGCGCATGCTCAAATCCGATCTTGAAGTGAATACTTACCTCAACAATAAGAATCTTCTTACCGCTCGATGCGAACTCGACGTTATTAAACTCTCCCCTGCTAAGCTCCGGACAAGGCAGCGCATTCGGCGCCCCACAGGACGGTTCACTGGTGCCTGCCTTCTTTGCCTTGATGTAGAATATGAACTCCGAGCCCTCGTTCATCTTTGAGTCCGCTGTGATCTCGCCGCCTTGGCTCTCGACCAGCTTTCGACAGATAAATAGTCCTAAACCTGATCCGCCGTAATTGACGTATGTGCGAGGAGTAAAGTGCGATGTAAACCGTTGAAATGCAGTCGCAAGCTGCTCGGGATCCATTCCTTCCCCCGTGTCCTTAACAACAAATATTATATACACCGAGTTCTTGTCGTCTTGCGTTGAAGTGTCTGTCAGCCCGGCGGAAAATGATGACGGAGAAGACGATAACGCGGCGGCCAACGCGGCATACGAAGTCGCCCTCGACATGTTTGTGCCTGAGGCAGTCGTTGCGGATCCGGCGCTTAGGCTGCTGCTTGCGGAACGGGAACCTGCCGCTGTCAGGGACGTGAGAGCAGTTGTGGAGGCAGAAGTTTGGAGAGCAACTAGAGGGTTATTGCTGGCGATATGCGACTTTGATGGTGACGTTGAAAATGGATTTACAAAGTTGGTGTTGCCGCTTCGAGATTGCTGCACATAGAACGAGGATTGATTCTGAAACTGTAATGTCGGCTTGGTGAGTGAAGCGTCGAGCTTGATGATTATGCGCTTTTTCTCAGTCGATCTGAGTACCTTCATAGCATTTGAGACAAGATTGATAAGAATCTGAGAGACCCGACGAGGATCCATCCTAACAGTCTCGATCCCAAGTGCTGTATAATTATCTCCAACTTCAATGCCACTCGAAATCGAGAGACTCCGCAGCTCATTTTCGTACATCTTGAGGACTTCCTTCACGACGTCGTGGGGCCGGCAGTCTACCGGATTAATTGGAAATAGACCAGACTCCATCTTGCTGAGGTTGATAGTGTCGCCTATAATGCGGCGCATGTGTGACGTACATAGCTGAATAGTATCCAGACACTCCGCACTTTCCTTTAACTCTTTGATTATGTTCTCCATCACATCGGTCGATGTCAACGACTTTTGCGTCTGAATTGTCGACATGACACCATCGACCTTCTCGGAAACCACATCTACACTCTGGATGATCGCACTGAGTGGGTTTCGCATCTCGTGAGATATCGCATCGATAAAGTATTCCTGCTGCCGTCGTCTCTCTACTGCCTCATCTGCACGTTGACGCTGCAGCGCTTCAGATTGCTTCCTTTCCGTAATGTCAATCCAAACGCCAGTGATGTTGGTGAGCTTTCCTGTCTCCGAGTCAATCTCTGCTGATACAGCGCTGGCGCACCATCGTTCTACATTCGTCGCCTCTCCGCGACGTCGGGCCCACCTGAACTCAATCCGCTCTTCACGACCTTGCATGACTCTCCGCCAGCTATCGCGAACAAGAGCGCGATCTCCTGGATGCACAGACTTTATCCAGAACGACGGATTGAGGTCTCGAGGATGCGACGACAATTTGTACCAAGCATCGTTCGCGTATATGATCTCGCCCTCGGCAGACGCGAGAAACAGACCAGCGGGCAGAATCTTGGCCATGCGACTGAACCGGCCTTCACTTATCCGCAGCTGCTTTGTCTTTTCCATCAGAAGCTCCTCGAGTTCTTCGCGCTGTCGCAGACTGATTGCAACTTCCCAGCTCAATTTATCCGATGTTTCTTCGATATGCCTGAGATTATCGATGCCGGTTGCCAATTGCCGCCCTAGAAGCTCCAGAAACAGTTCGTAAGGCTCGTCGAATGATCTTCGCGGGTTCAGTCCAATGACGGCGACCCCAACAACGGAGTTATTATCGCGCATGACGGGAAGAAAAATGAGCTCGCGCACTTCGTCGCTCCAGCCACGCGTGGGGTCGTACTTGATATAGCTGCGGAACCCTTCGGCATTGGTGGTAATGTAAACCGCAGAAGAGCTTGTGTCGAGAATCGCTTGTTCAAACAAAGCTGGCTGGGGATCAAATGTGATTGTTTCCGGATTATTCTGAAGGCCAAAGCCACACTGACAGCGCAGAACTCTTGATGTTGTCAATTCGCATGTGTAAATCGCGAATAACGCAATGTCTTCCGCGCAATGTTTGCGCAAGACTGATACAGACTGTGAGTAGAACACTGGAAGAACATCGGCCGAACCCGTCGCGTCATACAGCTCCTTGAGGACCTGCATTCGCCGTTCGTACAACACCGTGTCTGTCGTCTCGCGGACGGTCATAAATACTCCTGAGATCGTACCATCGGGCTCAGTGATGGGTGACAGTGTCCATGTAAGATAAGTCTCCTCTTTAGTCGGTAATGAAGCATCCTCTCCCGGGTATCCATGTAAGGGCGCAAAGTAAAGCAGGTTGGACTTTGTCACAGGAGTACCGGTTGCCATACAGGTCGAGAAAGCTCCAGACAGCTCCATCTCCAGTTCTGTGTCATGCCAAAGTTCTGTGAATGAATGACCGAATTGAGTGTAGTTATCTGCGCCGACGGCTCTCCCAAATTCGGCATTACTATACATGGTGGTTAATCCACGCCCTAGAACAACTAAGTATACTCATCACGTACTAAATCACTGTAAGTTCCGGTCCATAGCAAAGGACAGCAGGAAAAGGCGCCGCCATCACAATGGAATAGTAAGTCGACAACGCAGCCGACCACTCCTCTCGTGGACCAAGAGCTGAAGTGTGCCATGGGAAGGTTCCCACGAACGAGCTGTGGGAGGCCAGTCGACGTGCCGCGTCGTCCGCTATTACCATGTCTCCATCTCCTTCTGGTGGCGTGAAGATCGAGAATGTTGCTCTACTACGGGTTGTCATCTTGAGAGCGTCATGGGTCAAGACAGCGAACGAATTGAACTGGTCCGGGACGGTCAGCGAGATAAGCTTTTTGGACCCACCAAGAGGAGAGCAATTGGATTAGAAGAAATTGATATTAACGAGGACTTGAGAACGCGAGAGTATCCTCGTAACCAGAGGATAGTAATGATAATTTCAATGACAGGGGAATGTGAAGGCACAAGATATGGAAGTTTTCCGCGCGGCGCGATGCGGTGACATAAAGTATGGTATTGAACTTCGTACCTCAACTATTCCTTGATACTATGTCGCTACGTCAACGCTTATTTCGCAATTTATAAACTAAGCAGTAGCACTAATAATTATTTGGATTACAATTATATCCAGTTTCGAATCCTATATATGACGCAGTTCGAGAGTGAAGTCGCATTAACGCTCGGTGGTACGAGATAGATAGATATTCATCTTTATTCCCAATTTACCCGGAGTGACTCTCATACTGGGGGTGCTACAATCTGAATACCATTACAGTAATAATCAATTCAAGCCATTCAAATGAGAATGTTAACCCGCAACACCATCCAAGTAATTACCTTGTACTGTACACAACTTCATCCCTTGCGATTTACCTTTTATAGTCTCACTGCCTGTACTCCGCGTCCTGCCACGGCACCGATCCAGTCGCCCGTTGCATTCCACGAAATATTGTTGACCTCCGCCTGCTCCGTATATGCCAGACCTATCTCAGCTCTATTCGCAGCCACGTCCCATACCAGTACTTGACAGTCATCAGCTGCCGTGGCGATAACGTTGCGCTGCTGTGGCGCCCACTCGACGGCATTGACGTTCGCCACATGGGCGTCGAGCTCAACAACAGGTGTGCCCGGAGACCGAATATCAAGCACATGCACAACACTTGAGTCCACTGAGAATGTCGCGAGTAGATTGGGATCCCTACTATTTGTACTTATCCGGAGAAGAGGGGGTGGGGATACTGGCTCGTATATTATGGTAGAGTGTTCTAAACTACGCAAATCGAATACGCGAACGGACCCATCCGCACCCACAGATGCAAACACATCCACATTTCCGGCCGTGAATCGAGCATCAAATACTTCTTTGTCGTGAGCGATTAATTGTGTTTTGGCGATAGAAGTATTGAGATCCCAAATAGTGCATGTCGTGTCGATCGATGATGTGATGACCAAAGAATTGTCGGTTGCGTTCCAATCTAAACTCGTCAAGGGAGCCGTGTAATCTGATTTTGTTTTCTGAAACTTGTTAGCTTATTTCAGTCCACAAAACAACGGAATCCCTACATTCGCGAGCAGAGATCGCTGCCGTAGCGTCATCGTTTCTGGGTTGTACTCCCATATCCGAAGAAAGTCACCAGCAGTTGCTAATCGTTCGACGCCGCCCGGGGACATCGCTCGTCGCACAGGATCCCACAGTATTCGTGTACATGGGTATGCATGGCCGGCCTCACTCACTTTGTGGAGTTCCAGTGATGGGACCTGCTGCCCGTTCTGTTGCTGTTCCGTTGTCTGCGTTGTTTGAATGATTTGGATCTATGCAATAATTGACGTCAGCCGAAGGCTTTTTTTTTTCAAACCATTATAAAGCAGCTACACCAACCCTATTTCCTGAATCTTCCGTGCATGTAGCTACTGCTATCCTTCCAGTTCCTCGCTGATAGATTCCCTTAGACCAGTCCACCGCATACAGCGGCCAGTGTGACTCGAAATACGCTGATTTCCGGATGGAATGTGTCGACCCTGATGAACTGTTCCCTCCTAGCCCCATAGTCTCACCGATGAACGACGAAGAAGACGATGGAATCGCGGACGCAGATGCAGGTCCAGAAGATCGCATCCCTCCAACTGGGGGCTGTGTCAGGACCGAAAAGGAGCTCCTCTTGGATAGTGATGGTTGCGTCATTCCTTCTCCTGAGAACCTGCAGTCGCAGTCGGCTCTCGCTTCTAAGTGAACTGACTTCTCAACTAGCAGATTCGCATTAAGCTGCTTTGAGGATCCTTCGTCGACAGGAAGCTCGCATCTGTACTGCTATTCGAGTGTTATTGGGTGGGCCTAGCTTTATTATCTTATGACCTAACCCTCTCGATTAATGTTCGCGCACGTCAAATTAAACACATCATGGGCCGAGTGAAAGAGGGCAAGTATTTATTAGTGCGGACAAACATCGAAATCTGGACTGTTTTAACGTCAGTTTTGATAACATATTTTATTATATATTCCAGCAATATAACCGACAGGAGTCCGCTACAAGCGGCATGGCTTCTCAGTCGCCGCAGCCGGAGTTTATGGAGAAGCCACACCTTCAACAAGTAGAAGCAGACTTCCGTTTTCTCCGGTCATCAGGGAACCGCTCTGCTTCCAGTACGTCGACTCAGCCATATGCGATCTCATCAGCCTCATCTTCGGCTGCTTCGCTGAGAAATTTCGGTTCTCTCGACCAGTATGGAACTCAACTGAGCTCGCCGAGTAGCGCGGCTTACCGCCAGTCCAGTTTCCTACCCGACGCTCGTTGGCCGCACGAGAAGGCGCCGTCGATGGACAGCAGGTTTGACCTCTCGAACTCGATCGGCACGCAGGGAGACGAAGCAGAGAGTTCAAGTTCTGCCGTGACACGCGTGAATCAGAATGATCCGCACGGTCTTTCATTTTTGGACGGGCTGGTGAGGGATGACGGCGCTGCAGATCAAGCGCAGAACGTCAATACGTCATCCTGGAATTCGCCTATTGTAGTATCGGATGCGGATGTGGCCAGGATTGCGAACTTGGTTGTTCATCTGCGGGACTCTCGGAATATCCAGGATTCATCCGGTTCAAAGAATAGGCTTGCCCAGCCCTATCGTGGCGAGGATTGTAAGTCATACGTACCGTCTTGTGTAGGGCTAGAACTAATGATACATCAATAGACATTGTCCTTAAAGACGGTAGGGACACCGTTTCTCTTTCACAGTCCACTAAGCGCCGGACTCTGCGGACAAAAGCCTGGTTTGAGCTCCACGCGGCTTTCATGGCCCAATCTCAAGTTGCTCCGCAACACTTCCCTTCTACGACTTCTATCGCGCATCCGGGCGTGGATGGAGTGTACAACCCCCTCCAAACGATTCGCAACCGGTACGTGCGCGCTCGTCTTAAGCATCGGCTCGAGATTCCAGAGCTCTCGACGATCGCTCCTGCGTCGACTGTGTGCCGCCGGAACCCAAATAAAAAGTTACTTTGGGAAGTGGATGTGAACGAGATGTTCGCGGACTGGGGCTGGCGCGAGCGGAATCGCACAGTGATGGTTGATCGGAACGGTTGTCTTCTCTATGCTCCGCCGAAGACTAGCTCACACCATAACAGAACTAGGCAGTCGGAGCTATCTTGTGAGGATGACGAGAGAGTGGAGCACGAGGACTCAAACGGAATGCGCCATAGGCACAGGCGCCACAATCATCATCATCTGAAAAGAATTCATATGCCCGATTACTATCTACGCAAAGGCATTTCGCGCGAGCTGGAGAATCATCGACAGCGACGGCGGCAGCGGCAGAATCGAGAAAAGTGGTTTGGCAAGATGGAAGAGGACGCTGACCAGACGCTGAACGCGCATTCTGGTCAGAACGTTGTTGCAATCGTGGCTCGTGAAGCTGACTCAGGGGCTCCTTTGAAGCGCAAGTTCAGATTGCATCGGAAGCACGAAAAGTCTGAATCGTCTGACGACGAGCCTCGTCGGGATGATAATAATGATGACAACTACGGGTCATCTTCCGGGTCAGAGAGCGGGAGCAGTTATTCGGATTCAGATTCTGATACATTGGCGTCCGACTCTAACGGTTCATCATCTGTATCGGAAGACCAGGGCGAGGGCAACGTCTCCGGCGAAACATTATCGGAAGCGGAAGTCGATGATGTACAGCCGGAACTGTCGCGCGCACATTCATCTGTGCTTTCGGTTCGCACTAGGTCAATGGTGTCCAGGTCTTCCTCGCCGCCAAAGTCGCGCCATAGTTCGCCGTTTCAACCGATAGTTCCCAACACTCCGACAGTTGCAGAAAATGGCCTATTGGCTGTGCCGATAGTCGCGGGGGGTGCGCAGCACAGTAGCAGCAGTAGTAGCAAAGTCAAGATGACGCATTCCGGCACATCCTCGAATGTGACGTCAGAGTCGTCCTCCATGACCGATATGGACGTAACTCACAAGAGTCATCATCACCATAAAGACCATCTGCGCAGGGCTCGTCATACAGGAGACGGCGTCAGCGGTAAGGACTACGTCTTCCATGATCCTAATCTATCAAAGGTTTCGTTTACTTCGATGGAATTGAAGCAGCACGAGAGACTGCAAGCTACACCTTTGTGTCCTGAAAATTCAAGGCATTCATCGACGGCGGGCTCGATGGTGTCTTCGATGTCGCAGTTTGCAGATTTAGTTGCGGAACTCGAACTACTCGAGGCCCAGTTTCTGCTGTATGGAATGCGCGCGAACGTCGTCTGTAGCGCCTACGGCAAACCGCTATCAAAGCTGGTCGCGGATTCGAATAATTCATCGCCTGCAATCAACGAATCGATAGTCTCACTCAGACGGTCGTTCGCGGCGGTGTCAAACGATTTCAATGACACCACAATGTCCATCAGCAGAGCCCTCCTGTCGTCCCTGTCGACACGAGCGGACGCCCTTACGTCGACGTTCTCCACAAACTTCGGCGCGCGCTTTGACTTTGCAATCTCGGCGGCCGACCAGCTCACCGCGGAAGTCAGCACGGCGTTGAGCCTGCAGGCGCGCAAACTTGGCGAAAGCATCGATGCGCTGGAGAGGCGAGGTACACTGATTTGCCGACGCGAGCGCGTTAAGATTTCGCTTGAGCGAGTGGGATATGCCGTACTCGAGAAAGTCGTGACATTTTTTCTGTGGGGTGTATGGGGAGTTGTGTCGGGATTCAGGGTGATAAGATGGTTGGTGAGGGGGATAATAATGTTTTTGCGTTGGCTGGTGTGGTGTTAGGTTTGGTTTATTGGTATTTGATGGGTGTGATGCGAATGGATGTAAATACGTATGTAAAGTAAGGTCAATGGTTTATGCATTATTTGATGTGGTGATCAGGGGAAGAATCGGCTTTCATGGAGTCGTAGTAGGCTCTTGATTTTTTCGCGATAGTGCGTGCTATTAATTGGTCTAGACTCAATATTGAGCCGATATTTTGAACTGTTACCGCTTCGAAGACTTGATAGCGCGGCTCGTGCAAGTTGTAGCCTCCCAACTCGCGCCTCCGATTTCTATCTGCCGCGTTGTACCTCAATTCTCACAATTCCCTCATCATGCAACGGGCTGTAGCGTTAACTATCGTATCAAACAGATACCGAGAAAGGATATTAGTCCTGGTTGATGTTTATCTGTCCTTGCCGACGGGTTGTACGCCGGGAAAATTATAGGTGGGTTGGGTCAAGTTAAGCTGGTTCGGATACGCATTGAATCTGGCTTGGACAAGCAGTTGAGAGGGTGTCATAGGATATGAGCTGAAATCATTTAACATTGCCGAGGACTAATAATACGCTGGTTAATAGTATGCTGATCTCGTGCTTGCGTTGGTTACAGTACAGTTGTTGTACTTGTTTTGAATTCGTTCTCGTAGTGCACTCTGATTGTGCAAATGAGTATTACTGCCTTTCCAACTTTTAGTATGGCAAGAAAATAAGTGGCTTTGAATCTGAAGAATATAATAATAAAAAAATAAATTTATCCGTGTAACTATTAATATTATTAGTTCTGTAGGTTATACATTATTTAATGGAAATTTAAATTTTATTTCTCAATCGTGATAGTTATAGGCTTAGTCAGGCTTATTAAATATAAAGTCGCATTAACCAACTAACTACAAATAAATTAAATAATAAAAAAGTCCCAATTAATTATAGGAAATATAAGATGCCCTTGCCCTCAATGACTTCAGATTCTACCGTGTGGCAGTGGTTATTAAGCACGTGCGTAAGGATTCTCCATGACGTTACCGGAGAGAATGTTGACCCGTTCTTGGCTACTAATGTCAGCCCATTGTCTCCACGAACGTCGACTTGTCAATTGAACTGCACATGGCACGAACTGCGTGGACAGCTATAAGAGCCCTCATGTCGTCGCCGTACAGACTCCAGGTCAGACATCATTGTGGCCACCAGCTTGCGATATCACGAAATTCTTAATATTAGTATCATGTCCGATGAGAAGCTCACCAACAGGGCGGCGTGGATCCGTGCGCCCAGGGATAGAGTTTTGGTCGATGAGTCGGCCGTGCCCGAGCTATCAGCTGGACAGATCAGGATCAAGGTACTAGACAGTTTGCAGTCTTGGGATAACACAAATACTAATATATTTGGCTCTTCAGATAGCGTACGCCGCACTGAACCCCATCGATGCGAAGCTCCAAGCATTCACGTTCCTTCCAGTGCCCTATCCTGCGGTGTTCGGCCAGGAAGTATCCGGCGCTGTGGTTGAGTCTCAGTCCGAGGACTTCTCCGTCGGTGACGTAGTCGTCGCGAAGCTTAACGCGCTAGCTGGGCCCCAGTATGGCGGATTCCAGAAGTATGCGATTGCATATCCTAAGAAGACGATTAGGGTGAGTTTACAAGCAAGGCTTTATCGGAATTTTTGGTCCGCGTTGCTGATATCATCGCAGGTTGCTCCGGACGCTGATCTCTTGAAAATTGTGACGGCTCCTGTTGCGATAACCACAGCCATTTACTTCTTCAGCTCAGTTCTCAATCTCGATTTCCCGGATGTCAAAGATTTGCATCCTCCCACGACCAAGGGTACCGTCCTCGTTTACAGCGGTGGCTCGGCAACTGGTGCGGCTGCAATCCAGATCCTCGTCCAAGCTGGCTACAGAGTTGTCACGACTATTTCTCCAAAACATGAGGAGTATGTTAGGTCCCTTGGCGCTCATGTCATCATCGTGCGTGGTTCCGATGTGGAAGTCGTCAAAGCGCTCAGAGCCGCGGGACCGTATGTCGGGCTTTTTGATAACTTTGGCTCAACAGAGTCATTGAGCACCATCGCCCAGGCGGTCGGTAAGGGTAGGATTGCATCTGTTATGCCAAACGACCTGCCTGCCGAATTTGCCAACGTCAAGGTGGAGTTCAGGTCGGCGGAATCGTTGTCGGAGGAGGCGTATCAGTTTGTTCATAAGGAGTACTTGCCGCTGGTGACACAACCTGGTAGCACGGCCTTTAGGTTTCATCCGGCGAAATTGATTGGCGGATTGGATCGGGTTCAGGAAGGATTGGATGAGTTGTTAAATGGTGTTTCTGCAGTAAAGTTGGTTGTTAAGGTCGACGACGAATTGTGAAGATATGAGGTCACTATATCAGGCGCAAAACATGTTATTTGAAAGTAGTTAATGAACTCCATCTGCCGCTTGTAGTAATTCAAGAATTGTAAGACATACATCAAATACGTTACTGTGCCTTGTAAAAATAATTCTTTTGACGGTCTAAAGACGCGTTTGCCGAATGATGTTGTCGTAGGATTGACAAGTGTACGACGTGAAGTTTCACGAACTCCCAGTGATCTCGACATCGTAATCATCCCTCCATATTTCTCACGTCTTCTACCTCAGCGAGAATAGCAATGGCTCCGAAGAACAAGCATAAAGGCAGTTCATCTAAGAATTCTTCGGGAAATGACGACGACCCCAAAAAGTTGAAACCGGCCAACGCCATCAAAGTCAGTTTCTCTCTCCCGACTATTCTTCTCCAAACAGACTGCATGTTCTAACAAGACATCACCAGCCCCGGCATATCCTCTGCGAAAAACACTCCAAGGCGATGGAAGCTCTCGAGAGGCTCCAGGCGGGGGTGAAATTTGATGCCGTTGCGCGGGATTTCTCCGAAGACAAGGCACGACAGGGCGGTGATCTCGGATGGAAGCCTCGCGGCAGTTTGACAAGGGTGTTCGAAGACTCGGCGTACGCACTGCCACCGAGCACGGTGGAGAAGCCTGTGTACACGGATCCACCGGTGAAGTCATCGTTTGGATATCACATTATTATGGTGAGAGTGTGTGACGAGGTAGTGGTCAATTGCATGCTGACAGAATCTAGGTTGAGGCACGACGGTGATATGGATGAGCTTTCGCATGGCGTTTTGTAGAGATTTTGAACGATTATTTCGGCGCGATTAGACGAATCAACTTTGAAGCTTCATCTTGCGTACTCATTCGACCAAATCGGTCATGTCATTATATATTAGGAAGGCAAAGTTACCATTATCAGCGCCCATATATACATTACTAAACAATAGCCGTCCCAAGTACCACCTAAATGCGCCAGCAGACCAAGCAAGTCAGTCAATACATAAGTCGTCACATAATCGCGCACACGCCCGAAAGCGACGCGCGCCTTGTCATCCCCCGCCTCGCAAACCCAGGATCGATCACCTCTTCCGGTTCGTTAACGACCTCCGCGAGTAAAATTCCCCTTCTCCGCAGTTGACGATTCCGCCGCATCGGCATGAACGGTCCCATCATGAAATTCGCCGCGCCATTAATTGGTAGCTCCTGTTCGTGCTCACCGTTCTGCGTTAGACCAGCATCCAGCCCCGCAACATTCCCAAGGACAATATCGCACCGGGTCGCCTCCCGAGCGTACTCCTGGAACCGGTACTCCGGCTCGCCCGTCATGAACTCGGACCACTCCCTCTCGAGCTGCACTGCTGAGGCGGCGTCTCCCCTGGCCATGCGCGTCTTGTGCGCGTCCACGATGCGCTGCCACCCAAAATAACACTTGAGATCGATGAACCCGGTAGTGTATAATTTCTGTTTGGGGAACGTTCCCCTGTCTATCAGTTCGTCGGCCGCACGCGCCCGCCGGGCCGGGCACTCCTTCGATAGACCCCTAAACATCTCCGCTCGCTCCAGCAAATCCGCCAGGACAAACTGGTCCTTCCCACCGACACTTGGCGGCGACGGTGGCGGCGGCGGTGGCACGTCCACGATCACGCGCTCAGAATTCCTCCGCATGACATCCAGGACGCCCGCCCACGTCACGTTTGGGCAGTCGTACACCGACAGCCGCAGCGCCACGCCCATCAGCTCGGAGAACTCCGGCGCGGCGAGTACGTTTCGGCTGATGAGCATCTTGAGGTGGCTGAAGAGCTTGCACATGCGCTCGCGCGTGCAGCGCGCCGCGCCCGCAAGAACCGCGTCCGAGATGCGGGTATTGTCCAGCTCCAGGTTTTGCAGCATCGGACACGCTCTCATGAGAGACAGCACACCTTCATCCGTCAGTGATTCGCAGAACGAGAACTGGCCGTGCCGGAAGACGCGGCGGCAGGGCGAGATGGCGATGACGTTGAGCGTGACATCAGTGAGCTGCGTGCAGTCTTCGCAGTCGAGGAAGGAGAGGTTGGGGACGGTCGGAAGGAGCGCTCGGAAGCCGTCATCGAAGATGGAGGGAATGCCAGCAATTTCGAGGTCGCAGAGATCGGGAACTGCGTAGGCGAGGTCCACGAGCGCCTGCGACGTGAGCAGTACGCAGTGCGAAATGTTGAGGCCCTGTAACTTGGTTGGCGCGACGTCGGGGAGGTTAGTCAGTGGATCTACCGGGATGGGATCTTTCGTCCCGTGGATAAACCGGCGCAGACTCTGATCAGTCAGTGTGCTGCACGACGCGAACGAGACTCTCCGCAGATGCCGGCACTTGTGCAGCGCAGACATGAAACGCTTGTCCTCGACGCCCTTGAGACCTGCAACACGCAAATCCCGCAAGCGCCTGCATCTCCCCAGAATGTCAATCAGCCCGTTCGTGTCCACAGCCGGGCACCATGAGACGTCTAACGACACGAGGTTCGGGCATGCCGACCCGAGCGTGAAGCAGCTCGCGTTCGAGAATGTCGCGACGCTCGAAAAGTCAACGTGCGTCAGACGGGGATTGCTCTTGATGAGCTGCGTCAGTGCATTGTGGTCGAATCGCCGGCAGCCGTCGAGGGAAATGAAAAGAAGGTTGGAGACCGCATTCGCAATGTCCATGCACTCCATCTTGCCGAGCTGCGTGCAGCCGCGCAGGTTAAGGTCTTTCACGAACCGGCCTGCAGAGGTGATCAGGCGGACAAGTTGGTCGGCCGTGATGCGCTGGTAGAAGCTGGACGTGTCAAATGAATGCCATAGCGAGCCGTCGAAGCATACATCGTGCCAATTTTTAGAGAGCTGCTGAGTAGTTAAAATCAAGCATCACGATATTAGCATGCAGTTCAACGAGCTGGCCGTCTTAGATCTCATGCCTCATTGTAGTCTCAACGCGCGTGCTCGTTGAGAATTTCCGTCACTCACACTGAGCCCAACTTCATGAGGAGATAGTAGGGAGTCTACCATCACATTTGATCCTGCGCTCTATCCTGCTATTCTACATTCCAGCACCATCCAGCACCATTCCCACTATTCTAGCCTTCTCGCGTCCCTTCATGCTGATGAAACCAAAACTTAAAATGATTACTCACCCCAGAACACCTCGCGAGCTCTCCCGGCGTCAAATACTGGAGTATTCGAAGTTGCAGTTCTCGTGGTAACGCGGTCGTTGGATCGCTCCACAGCAGTCCGGCTTTGATGTCTTCTTGTCCAGTATCCATCATAATACAAGGCATTGTACTCCTATTGCTCCCCACATTAAAGCTCTAGTATTTTCCTTATTTATTCCAAAGGGGGGCCCTCTTTTTTATTAATTATTTTCGAGCTCGGAGTGAATTATCATGAAGTTGCAACACCGCACATGACGTGACACGGGCTTTGGGGATCGTCGGTCAACTCCCAACTTGACAGCGAATAGACGGAGATATCATGAGCCGCACGACTAAATATCTTTTTAACGCAACTTTTACGTGTGGAAGTAACCTCCTTGATATTTACGTGTTTCGTTTTGATACATGTAGCAGTGTTGTTGGGAGTAATGCGGGGCCCAGGGGCGTGGATAAGCTTGTAAACGAAGTCCATCAATTCGGCATTTTAGGTTATCGCTACTGATGAAGAACCCAAATTGTATATATAAATAATAATGAATATATGTTTGTATAATTCGATATCTCGGGCTAGAGAAATGCAGTGTCTGCGTTTGTTTCAGTATGCGTACATTGAACGTCGTGTTTGGCGCTGCATCTAAAGACTTCTTGAATTGTTCATGGCAGAGCGGTGCGTTGTTTGTTGGCGATGAGGAGGATTATTGATATTAATGACGATAACCACGGAGATATTGCATAATAGGGTAGGACCTTAGTTTTCTTACATGAAGAATACGCATTACGCTGGCATCACGCTGGCCCGTGAGATATCATGATGGGCGTGAAACGTTACAGAAAAATGGCAATGGCGTACCCGATTGAGAGTGCGAGTCAGTGGAAATTGGTTCATGTGGAATACAATGTGCTCTTGGATAGGCACTGACGGCCGCAGGACTACTGGGCGCTTGTAGATGCGGCGCTTGTAGATGCGGCGCTGGATGACGATGAGAAGACGGGCCAGTTGGATAACGTGCGGTAGTGTACTGTACTGTAGTATACTGTACATTCACTCAATCTGATCCATCCGCAATGGTACTCACGCCTTCGCATATTGTAGCACTGGTAGCTTCAGATAAGTCCAAAGCAGATCGGATAGCCAGGTCAATGTTACGCTAGTCTTGGCTAATCTTAAGAAAACCACTAATGAACAAGGTGCTCCATTCGACACCGCGCGAAGTTGTCAGCGAGTTACTTGGCCCTGCCCAGTCCTCGATGGTACGTCGGAATTCAATTTTTTGACGGGAGAAAAAGCTAATTATGAAACGGATAGTAACCCTGCGGATGCGATAGACACCAATTCCGAGAGTTGACGTTTCCATTTTATCCCCGTATCTGCTTGCGGCCAACAGCTCTCCTTCACGACCACACGGATCGCTTCGTCTATCCCTGTACCGAACATGCCACACCACGTGGACAGCTGCGCGATAAACCACGCCTGCTCCTGACGCCGGAGGGCCGCCAAACTCCCGATGACCAGCACCCAGAGTGCATTTTGTGTTGCCATCGAAACAGCCCACGGGCAAGTCGACTAACTCGAGTGCCGATTGAGTCTGCTGACGAGCTTCCCAAGTTTGATGAAAGACAGTCGCCATAAATACGAAAAGACAGTATCCACGTCCATATGAAGCGGCGAGATTTCGTCAACCCGTGGTTGAGCGCGTTCCATGCATCATCTGGCTGCAACAAAATTGAGTGCGTTTCGGCCCATATCTGGTTATCAGCTATTTGCACTAGGTTTGCCTGCGGCTTCGATTGTAGTGCGATCGAACTGCAAAGCATCGACCGACCGCAGAGTAAAAGCACATAGCATGCAGCAATGTAACATTCAGCAGCGCGCAGTCCGCCAAACCATACGACAGCCATGTAGTGCTCGGCCACACCGGAATCATACTTCTGACAGCGCCTGCCCGTCTGCCAGAAATAATTAGCCCAGTCCTTGTCGTCCTCTGATCCAGTGGGATATTGCACTCACAAAATTCGAGTAATCTCACCGCGCAGTCTTTCAGATCTATCGCCAAGGTTTGAAACGGATCAACACGGACAGCTGCTACGGTTATGCTCGTAGTGCTATCGCACTCTCCCTTCTTCTAGCTTCGCCTACTAGTGACTTTGACTGTTTCTGACGGTAGTCGTGCATGACATGTTTGCGAACGAGTGTTTGCTCTCAGCGGTCGTAGAACGCGACTCCCCAGTCTTGCTGATGAATTGCAACTCGCCCTATTGCGCAGACAAGTCAGTTTTTTAGGCCAATAAGTAGATCGTCAGTCATCCGACGAAATCGCGTTCACACCATACTGGCTTCCGACTCAGCCTGCAACTTGCTCTCGTCCACCCAGACCAGTCCTGCCTTGCCTGACCTGTCATTCTCCATTGTGTGCATGCAACGCCGTAAAGAGCAGTAGACAAATGCAGTAATTGGTCATGATGCTAATCTTTATTCGCGAGCCGTTATTTGTAGGTGCATGGGTTGAATAATCTATACACTTCCCGAAGGCCGGAGAAACAGGAACTTCCCGATTGGGGACCATATGCCGTTAGTGGTAATGGGATTCATGCACGTGTCGAGGACTTGGACTTGGTAAGCCATACTTCGCCCGTAGAGCGGAAGAACGGAGCGGATTGACGTATGCGGCTTGGAGGAGAGAGTGAGAGGGGGGGGGTTCTTCACCGTATGCGTTCCCAAGCACTAGCTTTTTTTTTTTAAATCTCATCGGTCAATCCTTTTTTAATCTCATCAGTCAATCCCGTCCCACATACCCGACAAAGACTGTCAACATGAGCAGCAGAGTTATTCTCATCACCGGCGCCCTCACCGGCATTGGACGCGCGACGGCGCTGGCCTTTGCCCGAGAGAAGGGTGCGCGCATCGTTGTGTCTGGTCGCCGCGATGAAGCCGGTATCAAGCTGGCCGAGGAGCTCCGTGCTTTAGGTGCGGAAGCCGAGTTCATTCGTACCGACGTTCGCCAAGATGATGACGTTTGCAACCTGATCGACAAGACCATCGAACGCTTCGGTCGTTTAGACGTTGCTGTGAACAACGCCGGCACCGAAGGCACGCCGGGTCCAGTCGTGGATCAGTCCGTGGATTCGTATCACGCTACATTCGATACCAATGTCCTTGGAGTCGTACTGAGTATGAAGTATGAGTTGCGCGTGATGCTTGCTCAAGGCAGCGGCAGCATCGTCAACATCTCGTCAACTTACGGCCATAGGCCTGCAGCGGGTGCATCAATTTACGTCGCTAGCAAGTACGCGGTCGAGGGCCTGACGCTGTCGGCGGCGCTGGAAGCGGGATCATCTGGCGTGCGTGTCAACGCGATTGCCCCTGGCCCGGTCCAGACCGGTATGCTTGACCGGTTCACTGGAAACGAGGAAAACAAAGCCGCCATGGCGTCCACTGTGCCTCTCCAACGAATTGGGACTGTGGAGGAAGTCGCGCAGGCCGTCGTGTTTGTGGCGTCGGATGAGGCGGCTTTCATTTCAGGCAGTATCCTGCCTGTGGATGGTGGCAAGTCAGCGTTTTAAATCGTCGGCCAACATTCCGAGAGTGCAAATGGTCCTTCGTCGAGAAAATGAACCCTGGTGTATGGAGGGAAAAGCTATGAGTGATGGTCCTATATCGCCGTGTACATGAACAGGGTAGGATGTAAAGTTGAGGGTTTGCCTATGGTGAGGGGTTGCCTATGGGCCTGGTTGAGTGGTGAGCTCTAAGCAGAAATCGTCATGTTCTCGAAGGTGAGAAGATATTATCACGGTAATTGTTAAATATAATAGGCTTAATTTCAAAAATGCGACCGGAAAGTTTCATAATATCAAAAATGCCATCGGGTGTTGTCCCCATGGTATCCAACACATTTTTCTCGCAATGTCCAAGGGATCGCGGTGCCCAGTTATTCTGACTTAGGTTACGATGAAAGCGTTGGCGTCACTTGCGAGTGGGCAGCTCGCTCCGTTATCAACCCGGTCCGTCCTCACGCGCCAATCCTGCTAAAAGTTGGCGATCAGTTCCATAATATCGACGATGAAGTCAAACGCTATTGCGGAAGGATATCAGTTCGTCACCGTAAAATCTGACACTACGCGGGACCGGCCCGTCTAAAGTGCAAGGATGGCGCGTGTCCTTGGAATTTGCAGGCCAGACGCGTAAAGGATAGCAGTCTATTCAAAGTTACAGCTACAAATACTATCCACAATTGCAATCAGGTCGTGCAAAAGAACAAGCACGCCAATAAGAGATGAGTCGCAGATGTATATGCCGGAGAAATTGAGCGGAAGATGGCCTACAAACCTCTGCACTTGAAGGACGACGTTCATCTTGATCACAAAATGAAAATCGGCTCTTGTGGCAGCGGGACAAAAGGACAAGGCTATGGAGGAAATTAATGGGTCAGATATTGGAATCTTTGCAAAGCTTCCAGAATATATTCGGACCATTAGAGATCTCAATCCTGGTAGTTACGCGGTCTTGTGGATTGTTCAAGGAAAGTTCTACAACATGTTCGTAAGCTCTGCTTCGTCAGTTGCAGGAATTCAGCATTGCCGTCCATTAATCGCTCTCGATGGAAAACGCATCTGACTTCAAAATGTCAAGGTATATTATTGATTGCTGTTAGAAATATGGCAGGTACAAGGTACCAAATGTACAACGCCCGTTGGCATTTTTGATATTATGAAACTTTTCAGTGGCATTTTTGATATTAACATAGTAATATATAAGCATATATATAGTTAATTAGGATTTGTGATTACAGGTGCAGTGAAAAAACTTCATACTGCCGTATTAGTCTAGGTGAGTGTGATAGTCTAATTGTGCATAACAGAACTACTCTAAAATCTATGCAATGTTCCGAAAAAAGCCCAACCCAACCAACCAATATTATCGATTACAACAAAAGATTTTTAAATATGACTCCTACTGCGTTTTCTCTCCCAAAGAAGAACTTCCCCGTCCTTCCTCGGTCTCGCTAAACACGATCGCCTCGGCAATACCCTCGTCTTCGGGAAACACGCCGCGGTCCAGCATGGTCGCCTGTGCGGGCCAAAAGTAGCAAATGAACGTGTAGGATAGTGCGGCGGCGCCAAAGCCGTAGAAGAAGCCGAGATTGTACAAGTGCACCATGCCTGTCGTGGTAGTAATGCTCGACACAGTTGGGATGAATCCCGGGAGGAGTGGCACCCATCCGATGGTGAACGCGAGGAAGGCACGCCAGTTGCAGCCCCAAGTATAGCGGTATATGCCCTTGAGGTTGTAGAGCTCATAGACATCGTACTTTTGCCTGTGGACAAAGTAGAAGTCCGAGACGAGGATGCCGGCAATGGGACCAAGCCAGACGGAGTACCCCGACATGAAGTTGAGGAACGCTGGGGCCGATGTGAGAATATTCCACGGTGTGAGCGCCCACGCGCCGAGGAAGGCCGCGATGAACTGGCCGCGGCGGAGGTTGATGTACCGAGGGAAGAGACAGTTGAGATCGTTCGCCGCCGCAAGGGAATTTGCCGCGATGTTGAGACCAAGCTGCGAGAAGTAGAATGAAAGGGCACAGAAGAACGCGGCGGCACGGCCACCAGGGGACGTCCAGTGATCTATGATGAGTAAAGGATCCCACAATATGGCGCCATAGAGCACATTTGATCCGGCAGCGAGCACGACGCCGATGAAGGTGATAAAGCACGCGGTGGCGGGGACAGCGAACGCGGTGGTGAATGTGTCGGGAGTCGATCTGGCATAACGCGAGTAATCAGGCGCGTTGACCATGAGGGTGACACCGCTGCCAATGTTGGATTACAATGCCGACATGAACGCCCACCCAAGCTTGGAGCCGTGGACAGTATTTCCCTGATTGAAGAGCGAGGTCTGGCCGATTCCAACCTGATTGATCATCCAGCCCATGATGGCAAGCGAGCAAATAGGGAGCGTGATCGTCTTGATGAGGTACAGCCATCTGATGCGGTGGACGCCGACGTAATGGAACGGGAGACAAGTGATGAAGTATATGACGTACGCAGTCAGGAACTGAGTAGTGATGTGTGCAGACTCAGGGAGCGTGTTAGGAACATTGTGGAACGACGGCCAAATCGCAAAGATCATCGACTGCACACACTCAGCTCCAGTGTACGTCTGAATACCGTACCAGAAGATGCCGACAATCATACGCATGGTAATCATGAGGTACGAGAGGTAGTAGCCGAACGACGCGCGCGCCTGCACACTAAACGGGATATGGTACTTGGAACCGGCAACACCGTTGATGGTGACGACTCCACCCCAGACCATGTTCGCGAGGGTGACGTTTAACAGGGCCAGTCGCCACGAGAGGCCGAGTTCCATGACCGACGCCGCGTTGCGGAAACCACTGACCGACAAGTTGTCCGAAATCCAGAAGACGGCATAATGCCGGTGAATCCACGTCCGCTTCGCCAAAGGCACGGGGTCAAGATCTACAGCACGTTAGCGTGCTGCTGTCAAAAAAAAATCGTAGGCCGAGTACCCTCATTACTTCGCCGCGTATCTGATGCCGAATCGAGCTCAAAGAACTTCTGAACCTTGCTACGGAAGCTGCGCTTGACAGGGATGGTAGTGCCGTAGGAAACGTCCTGGCGGTCGACGCCGATCTCGTAGCTGCTCTTTGTCTCTTCCATTTCGGTGGGATAGGACCGAAATTCAGACGAACGAGTATAGGAGATGAAAATAGCGAAAGAGCAGAAGGCATCATATTTATGTTGAGGTCGGAGAGTCTATCCGACGCGCTCGAGGGGGACGATAAAGCCATATCAGGCACCAATCGTCTGGTTTTGTCGAAGTTAGACACGGCCGATGCGTGCCAAGATGCGCCTCGCGACTCAGCCATCAGCCATCAGCCACCGCCCCACCGGCGCCCGTCTGATAAGAATCGACGCCACCCGACACGTTTGATGTCAACCCGAGAGTGCGCCACGCCTAAGGAATTGTGCAGAAGAGGCGTCGCACATGAAGAAGATGGCGCGCATTACAGGGGAGCCGGTGAATAACCAGAGAGCAATCGTTTCTTTACAATGGGTTATGCGGACGGAGACCTCCACGAGGCACCAATGGGTCGTATTGGCGACCTGGACGGTGCGGTACAAGCAGCGGCCAGCAGGCGAGTTAACTTGCTATCAGTTATCGAGGTTCGTATCAGAGTTCAAAATCGCGCGTTCTGACTTTCCGTCTCGACATACAGACTTAAATTACATATTACGTGTACGCTAGAACCATTGGCCCGCTTGTCTGTGGCAGTCGAGGAAGTCATTTGGACTGCTTAGGATTATTACAAATACAAACTTACGGCTCATACTCTTTCCGGATGAACTTGCCCAGATACATGGGCCTAAAACAACCTTGAGTGGTGTGTGGTATCGAAAACGCCAAATCTGAGGGTGATCTGCGACAAGCTTCGGACATCTGCGGGCTAGCGTGCACAGTCCGAAGCCGTCTGTGATGCCCGCGTACAATTAAGCCTAGCAGCATATATGCAATTCCTTCCCGGAACGCCAAGTACGGCATGGTTCGACAGGCGTCACCGTAGCGGCGTAGCCTCATGCACTGAAGGAAACGTGCTTCCATGGGCTGTAAGCCTCCTCCTATACTGTACTGCTTGTACTGCTCATGATGCTCGGTGGCTGACTCGGACCTCATCTCGTTGTCCCGAGTCGTCTCGTCTTGCGGTGGCAGTTCGTCCCGATTCAAGACTATCGCCAGTTCTCAAACTCATACCACAATTGAAATCGATTGGTCCGATATCGAGACCATTGTGTCTTGATACCTTGCGAATTGCTATCATTGCTGTATAGGCCAATCGTATTGCGGGTGCGGATTCTTGGTAGACGTACCCTTTGAGGTCTGTGTGCCTGCCCGAAATTAGCTCAGACAAAATAATCTTTTCTTTTTATTCTCGAATAGCATTGGCGCTAGACCGCATACGTACATGCATAGCAAGTCTCCTACGAAAGTTCAGGGACACGATAGCCTGAGGAAAAGTTTTCTTTCATTCCACCCAGCCAGTGGCAATTCAATTTGTTGACGGTTCCGGAACGACCGACAACGTCATGGACTCACGATCGCGCTTATGGGGAAGTGCTTTATACTCTATTCTCCTAGATTCATGATGCTGTCCGCAGATGCGACTTTATTAGGTGAACGCGGGTGGTCAGGAAGGAGTATCGATCGGTGATCTAGCGTCACCAGCGAGCAATTGATCTTGTTTATGAAGATTACGTCTATTCCTTTCCAGCAGGGTGCTGTTCTCTATGCACATATTTGTATATTTCGTGCGATGGCTGTCGATTGAGGTGGAAATCTGTCAAAACCGAACGATTCAGACATGGTAGAGCACCGAAACCGAAGACAGAATGCGCAGAATTCGTCCACACTGCCATCGAATTAACTGATCTCAAATAGATTCTCACTCTCACGAGCGCCTATCGTGTCAATAGTCTAATCGAACGCAAGAACTAAATACTAATACTCTTAAACTTTGTGTGCCCCTACTCTCCTCTATCGGCCTTTTCGCTGCGCTCAGCTTCTCATCTTCTCATATGGTAGCTTCGAGCTGGCTAGTTCTCTGCTCATTTTTATAATACAAATGTGACGCACTACGTACTAGAAGGCAAGAGTGAAATTAGATAGCGTTTGAGTACGGTGCTTTCGACTCCCCACAGCGGGGATCATGGAAGTATTGTAATTATAGGCTGTCACACTGTTTCGATCATTGCGTACTATAGCAGTAGAGATAACTGCTGCACGATGAATACAAAAAGGCTTGGAATGGAATAAATCAGTCTATAATCACGCAAAAGCACATTTTAAAGCTAACAACATACAGCCAAGTAAACACAAAATGCAAATAAGAAAAAAAACTCGACAACAATTTTTGCCATTCAATTTCTCAGAACGGTAACACCGTGGTCTCCCTCAATCCCATTTTAGTAAAGCTGGCACTTTATAATTTATATCCGCCAAATTCCATCCAAAATTATACACGCGCTGCCGAACTTCAAACACAACTTTAGGGTATAACTTTTTCCGCTATATTATTGTCCTCTTCGTTCATCTCAGTTTATATTGGTCACTACCCCTACTACTCCGTGCTAAGGTCCCCCAATGCTTGCCCCACCTTGACATGCTCGCCCGGCTTGACTTTAAACTCAAACTGCTTCGGTGCCTCAAACACCAGCACAACCGTGCTTCCCAAATTAAACCCGCCCATCTGCTGGCCCTTCTCGAGGGGGTACCCGCCTAGCAACTTGCTCGCCCTTGCGTACGTCGCCTCGTAGCACACGGGTTTCTCCTCCTCCTTGACGACAGGCCGGCGGCCCGCTTCGTTGGTCTTGAGGTCCTTGTCGAAGTGGACCTTGATGCTGCCGACGTTCGTCGCGCCAACCGGGGTCATGGAGAAGAAGCCGTGGCGCCAACGGCCAAGGAGGGCAACACGTTCGTTGAGCACAAAGAGCCCGGACAGGCGGTGCTGGAAGTACGGCGCGACAGAGAAGAGCTCGCCAGCGAAATGGCGGCGCAGCTCGGCGACCCAGTTGGCCGGCGAGTGAAATCGGTGGTAGTCGCCTGGGGCGAGGTAGATGACGCAGAAGAACATCTCGTGGTCGGGGAGCGACGGCTGGGCAATGTCTTTGTTGATTCTCGCGTCGGAGGCGGCGGATGACGAGGTGGCAGTGGCGTCGCCTTGCTGGACGGTGTCGGTGCCGACGGTGCCCTTGCCGATGAAGTCGTCAAGGGAGTATTTGATGCCGTTGACGACTGCGAACTCGCGGTCCCGTTCGAGGCGGAGGTTCGGGTGGTCGGCGTGTTCGTGGAAGTCGACATTGAGCGAGTCGGTCGACGCATTGCTGTGCTGCCCGAGAAGCGCCTCAAGCGAGTACGTCATCCCCTTCACCTGCTCGACCTGCCGTCCGTAAATAAGTCCCAGATGCAGCACCTTGCCATCCGCAGGCGAAACCAGCAGCGCGGGATCAATCGGTCGTGCGCCAGCCTTCAGTTCTCTGTAGAAAAACTCCCCCAGATTACGGTAGGTTCGCAGGTCCGCCTCGCCAACTTCATCCAGATTCACGCCAAACACGTACGCATACAGGCGGTACCCAGGTTCACGCATCCACACTGGGAGCTCGATGGCATTGAAGCGGCCCCACAGCCGGGAGATGCTCTTGAGCGGAAGCGAGCTGTAGACAAAGATCTGCCATGGTCCTGCGGGGCGAACGCGACGCGTCGGCACGGCTTCGTCCGAGTCTGAGCTTGAGGAAGAAAACGACGTCGCGGACTCATCGTCCCGGTGACGATACCGCTCCTGATACTTGACGACAACCGCGGTCATAAGCCCTCCCGCAACAGGCACGTGCCACCATCGAAATCGGAACCTCCGCCGCGTAGCAACGCCTGTTGTCTGCGTTTGTTGCTGCTGCTGCTGCTGCTGCTGCGAAGATGATGTGAAGAACATGCCGCGCTTCCCGACAAAACCAGGGTAGCCCCACATCTGCCGGCGGTAGACCTTCTGGAAGGGGTAGCGCAAGAAGCCGGACGCAGCGCGTGCAGGGAAGCGCAGCGCCGCTGCGCTTCTGCCGTGGAAGTTACCGCCGCGGCGACGCATGTAACGCAGAGAAGACGATGGCGGCTGGATGTAGGGTGGTGGAGGCATTGTCGCCGTATGAAGGAGGACGAGTGGTGATGACGACGGTGGTGGTGGTGGTGGTGGTGGTGGGAGTGGTCGTATGTGTTGTTTCGTCGTGGATGCAAGCTCGAGCGAAAACTTGTTTGGGTGGTTAGGTCCAGCGGGACCCTGACGGCAGGCACATGCAAAATTTGGACTTTCAGGCAAAGCGTTGAAAACCGCATCTTGGGCAGCGAATTTTTCAAAAAATATGGAAAAATTGAACCAGTATAACATATCAGACGATATGTTTATAATAATATGTATCTAGTGGTCGAGAACATGATTCTTACAGTTTTCCTAAAGTTTGAGGATGCAAGCGCACAGGTAAGATTAGGGTATGGGTTGAATCGTCATGTTGTAAAAGTCGCGCAAGTTAGAAAACCAGTAGTAGCTTCACTTGGACACCTATATCTCATTCACAATACGTAGGACTTCGTGTTCTGATGTCACGATTGCTAGCTTAGAGCCGTGACTATTTAATATTCCGCAAATCCCGTTACTCTAATTGTAAATATACAAACCCAGAATATTTACCCTTTGGCGCCCATAATACAAATCAATACAGCAAGAACATCCATACAATACCAAAGATGCAGAAACAAAACGAACCCGACGATCAAAAAAATATCCTCATGATTTCATAATCTCATCCAAAAGGCTCGTCAACTGTCTCGCATCTACTAGACCTGCAAGCGCTTCTTCGGTTCCGCCAGTAGCCGTTATTGCGGCCTTGACAAATCCATCCCATAGCTTCATGCTGAGCTGCAGGAGATCGTGCTTGCGGGTATTGTATTTGCGCATCATTTCGTGTGCCTCGAGGCTTGATATCGAGGCTTCTAGTTGATCAGCGAGCGGACGGGTGTCCGTTGTTTCAAAGTCGGTATCGCGTAGGGCACCCAGTGCGCAGGCATCTTGTGCCTGTGCTTGAGTAGCAGATGAGGATGCCGGGAAGTAAGAAGGACTATTTGCTGGATTTTCGCATCGACGTTGTTGTAAGTACGGGGATAGAATGATCTGAGGAGGAGTGACTTGTTGAGAATCAGGAATGGTGTCAATATCCATAGACTGGAAGTATGACGTAAAGTCCACTGGCATGACGTTTCCACCAGTGAGGTGCGAAATCTGACCAACTTGTTGTGATACTGACGCGTTAGGGATCAGATTTGGGACGAAAGTTGCAGGCGGTTCATAAGTCAAGTCCGGAGGGAATGAAATGAACTCGTCGACAGTCCGAGTGTGAGCCGGTGCATGATCCGGCAGCGTAGCAGTTGCATTGAATGATTCTGAAGATGATGAAATATTCGATATCGCCGGACTAGCCATTTTCGATGCGTCCTCAGCGCTCTCGTTGGTAGACGGTCCACATGACTCACAAGGATGCCGCGTCCTCAATATTTTATCTTCCTCCTTCCTCCTAGTCTCCCGCCCGCTCTCATATCCATCCCCACTACTGCTGCCACCACCACTGCTGCTACTGTTTTTGTTGTTCCTCAACCACTCCTCCACCTGCCACTCATCCATTCCCAACTGCCCAAGTAATTCTCTCAGCTTCCGATTCTCCTCCACAACCCGCCGTGCGGTCTGCTGGATCTGAACGTTTATCTGAAGGCCCTCGGATTGGCATGAACGCATTTTGGATTCAAGTTCGCTTAGGTACTCGCGCTTACGAGCGCGGGATCGGCGCTGGTTCTCGCGGATCCGAGCGAGATTCTGGGCATTGCTGGAGCTAGCACTCCCGGGTCTACTGCTGCTGCTGCTGTTTGTACTGGGCACGGACTTCCTCGATGTAGACGCCTAGCAGCAGTATTGTTAGTAGCGTTCAACAATAGAAACGCATGGGAATACATTACTGGAGGAGAAGCGATCGCTCTTATTGAAGCTCCGACGGTAACTGTTGTACTGCTAGAACCAGCCATGTCTGTCTATTGTGATGTATAGTATGAAAGTTATTACGCAATTATCGATTAAGTAAATTAATTCGTGAGGATACTAGAATAGAAGACTGAACTGGAGTAGTTCGGAAATTGGAATTTGAAGTGGGTCTCGCTGTCATCAAACGACTGGCGATGCCTGCATGCCTTAGTCCCAGCCAACTGCGCCTGTAGGTAGCTCCATGACCCAGATCGACTCCAAAAAAAGAGAGCCAAGATAGACTCCACATCTGAAGATCTCGAATTATACTAATTCCTTGGATTTCAAGCAGATTTAGTTGAATAGGCAGAATGATATATATGAATATTAAGCATGGTCTTGCGGAAGGATAATGCTCAAATTTTGTGTATTACTAATACAAATGTGGCATATGAATATGTTCGAAACAAGTACATCACATATAATACTCTGTAATCCTCTGTTTACCATCGTATAGAAATACGCATCTCATAGGATCCCAGGCGATCTCTTTGCTAGATCGGCGATCTTTGCGCCATCTACCCGCATCGTCTCCCATTCTTGCAGCGGCTCCGCACCAAGCGATTTGTAGAATGCAATCGATGGTGTATTCCACTTCAGGACCTAATTTGTCAGACATAGTTAGAGCATGTCATACTAATCCTAATAGCCAAATCATCCACTCACTGCCCACTCCAACCTCCCACCGTCAATCTCAATCAACTCCTGCGCCAGTGCAAACAGCAGCGCCGACCCATATGAATTCCGTCTATACTTTGGCTGCACGTACAAATCCTCCAGGTATATTCCCGGCTTTCCATTCCATGTCGAATAGTTGTAGAAGTAAAGTGCAAAGCCGGCCGGGATGCCTTCATCAGTCTGGGCTATCAAGACTTTGGCAAACGGAGCGGAGCAGAAGAGGGTGTCGCGGAGCATATCCTCCGTGGCCAGGACTTTGTCGGCCTCATGCTCGTATTTGGCGAGCTCCTTGATGAAGCCCTTCAAACAAGTTAGATATTGGATCTTGAATTTGGAACCAACCGATCTGTACCAGAATGTACGGGACGTCCTCAACGGTGGCGCGGCGGATCGGACTGCGTTTCTCGATTGCTTGAGTACTCATAGTTGTAATGGAGTAGATATAAGAGCTACAAGTCCTAACAGCACAAAGAAACGACTGTTCTGGAAATTGGCAATGGGATTTGCTCGATGAGATAGATAAATTCCCGCGGATTACGGCCCCGAGCACTAAGTTTCCCGAACCTACATGAGACCTTTAAGGTTTTGAAATTTTGCAAGGCACAAATCTTATTATCTGTCGAACGGGATAACGACGCGAGAATGTTAACACTTTGATAGATCATAGTGTTTAAAGAATACCAAAGAACCTAATACAGGCATTGTATTTTACACTGAGAGAGCACTCGATTGCGACGACAGTAAGAAACGGGCGTACGGCCGGCTGCCAGCAGCTTTTGCGCAAGTGAAACAAACCCTGAACCATATCTGTATTGTGTTTGACGACAGATAGATCCAAATGATCAATCTGCGTCTATATGCATTTTGCACTATTTAAATGGATTAAGAATTTTGAAGTAAACAGAAGGAGATATTCAAATTTTTATCTGCGGGTTAGGGTGCTAGGATTGCGTGCCCAAAACATTTGCGCAGTTCATCATAGGTTGAAGCCACAAATGCAAAAAGTTAACGAAGTTTTTTGGCACGGAAAAACGGCTGACTGACGTCGATCAAGCGCCTTGCAGGACAAGGGTTTTATCGCGCTACCCTAGTCCTGAGCCTTGCCCCGAGATTGGACTGGTTCGCCTCATCGCATATTCGTCGTCATCTCATTAGCGACCCCAAGGCCATCTTAATCTCTGACTGCCAGGCAATTTATTCTCGGCTCTCATCCATAATGTCATTCCTCTCATCAAAACCACAGTCGGGCTACGGAGGAAGTGCCGTTGGCTACTCGGACTCGCCCGAGTTCGACTCGCTTGCTAATCGTCTGTCGAACCAGCTCTTCGCGCTCTCCTCGAACATCTCGACGCTGCACCGGCTGCTTGGAATGGTTGGCACGAAGAAGGACTCTCATGATGTGCGCGAACGAGTGTCGAGACTAACAGATGAGACCCGCGAGTTGTGTAAGTCACTCGGCGACGAGGTGAAGCAGCTACAGGGATGGACGGATGTCACGGTTCGTAATTGCGTTCTTTGTCGTATCAATGAAACATCTGTACTGACGTTTGTAATAGCCATCGCAGCGGTTTACTCAGCAGAAGCTATCCCGAGAGTTTACTTCTCTGCTCGCTGATTTCCAGTCCGTGCAGCGCTTGTCGGCCGAAAAGCAGCGACAGTTTGTCGTTGCCGCCAAGTCGCACCTCCCCGGGTCCACGCAGCTTCTGTCCCCTGGAGCCGAGGGTCCTGAATTTGAATACGAGCAGCAGCAACTGTTAATACAGGAGCAGCTCCCTGCGTCTCAGCGATCGCAGCAGCAGCAACAAGCACAAGCTCTGCGACAAGAAACACTCGACGTTGTTGCTCAAGAGGAAATCGATTTTCAGCACTCTCTCATCGCGGAACGCGAGCTCGAGATTCAGGGTATCGAGCAGGGTATCTCTGAGCTCAACGAGATCTTCCGTGATCTCGGCACGATGGTCACGGAGCAGGGCGTCATGATCGACAATATCGAGTCCAACATCACGAACGTCGCGACTTCGACACAGAATGCGTCCACGGAGTTGACTAAGGCATCGCGGTATCAGAAAAGTACGCGGAATAAGTCCTGCTGCTTGCTTCTTATTCTCGCAGTTATCCTAGCCGTAGTGTTGTTAGCTATATTTTTGGGCTGAAGCAGTGGTAGGATATATCTCAATAAACTAGTTGACAGAAGAATAGAATTCTTGGGAATGGGATTGGCATATTAGTGAAAATGTCATTCGGTTTGGTTGATTGTATATGTAATCGTGTGTGATTTGGTCTTTCGTGCCTTTTTTCATTTGTTAGAGGGCGTTGGATGCAGTCTTAGGGGACTACTTTCTTGTAATTTTTTTCCAACTTCTATTTTATTGCGGCATTTGTATTTGTTCTAGATGTGCTGATTCAATTCATTTTCGTACTTCGTAGCGATGTGTTTCTATCATGCTTTAGTACGATTGGAATGTATTAATTGGAACTAATTGGTAGACTGGACCCCAGTCCATTCACTTCCTCATTTACAATAATTAAAAAAGTACTGAGTGCATCTTCGCTTCAAAACATATCCAAATCGGTGCAGGATCTTCGATATTGAATGTGTGGTGTAGAAGGCTTTAAATTGGAATGATTAAGTACACATTTCCCCCCGTTCCTAGAAATAGTCCCTCGTTGTTCGGGCGTTACATACACGAATGCCGCACTAGGTCATTCCTCGACCTAATTGATTCTCAATACCAATTAATACTCGGCAGGTCTCGAACAAAAAACTCTCAGTCTTTATTCATCTAGTAACAAAATCCTCTATGTCATGAGCGGGAAACCCAGCGATCCCTGGGAGGACGACTGGACACCCTCGGTACTGGTAAATTGTTCCCTATTTTCCTTCTTCACACCTGAAACTTATGTCCAGCTGACTCCTTTAATGCAGTCTCCTCAAAGCTCACACACTCCCTCCGGCGTCGTGATCCTCAAATCAGAAGATCAAGTACGCAAGCTCTTCGCACCCGAGCGTCCCCGGTCTAGCACAGACCAAGGTGACCAGATTCCATCAAGGCCGTCCGGTCCTCTGTATGTCGCACCAACCTCTTTTAATAACTTCTAAATTAATTCCATATTTCAGGAAATATGACATCCAAATTTCGGCACCCGGAACACAGTATAAGCCACCACTGCGGATTCTAAAGCGGACACCCCAATCAACCTCCCCATCACCCACACCTTCGTTATCAGATTCGGATGCGCGACCAGGTGAGACGGAGCAGGAGCGGATGGAGAGGGTTAGAAGAGATAAGGAGGCTAAATATAGGGCCGCCAGGGAGTCGATATTTGGACCCCAGTCGGGCGGTAGTAGTACTAGTGACAGTAATAGCCCCGGCGGCAATGGACATCAGTCGCGGACTGGACGAGAGAGGGATAAGGATAAAGGACAGAGAGAAGGAAACCGACGGACAGTTTTGTCGAATACAACGCAAAGGAGATCGCCGACTAATGGTAATAGCCAGTCTCCAGCACGGAGTGGCAATAGGAGTAGTCCTGTGGCAACTGGAACTGGTCCACCAGGCAGTATTATTCGAGCGCCCAAAGGGCCCGATGGAACCAGCGGATTTGGCAGGGCGCAACCGTCGCGGAATTGATTATGGATGGGTTTGTAGACAATATATTTGTATAAACATATGTGACGCCTTATGATGCTGTTTTTGGGGGTAAATTGTTTTGCTTTGTACCGCAGTCCTTGTATTCGTTTCACGTTTTTCATGTGTTTTGTGTTCGATTCGGTGCTCATTGGAATAGCAATATAGACAATGCTCTCTATATTCACAATATATACACAAATGCAAGTCAAATCACCATTCTCCTATATTCCACGCCATGCCTTTCATTCAACTCGCAAGTTCGATGCCCCATTCCATATAATACAATCCAAATATGCAAGCGCAAACTCTACCACTTGTCGCCAACTAGGACTACCGGAACGTCACCCTTACTGTCCAAGCCTTCCACAGCTCTATAAGCCGTTGTAACCAAACTGCTCGCATCCTCGCCCCAAACTTTCTCTACCCAGGCCCTAACAGCGACCGTCTCAACGGCCATCGAGCGAATGCTTTTGTATTTCTCCTCAACGATAGCCTGCCACTCCTTCAATCCCATTCCTGCGTCATCAGCTGTTGGAGGACCAATCTGCCCACCACCATTGATGCACCCGCCTGGACACGCCATCACCTCCACATAGTCATAGTCCGTGGGCGACATAGTCGCCGTCGAAGCAGCACTTTTTTTAGACCGCACCACAGCTCTGGCGCGTCCACTAGACGATGGCTTGAGCTTCCGAACCAGGTTCTGAATATTCCGGAATCCGTAAACCTGAGCCGCCCGAGCCAAAACCTTTTCCGCGCCTCCATTGTTATCCAAGGAAACGAGTTGGTACTCCACCATATCGGAATTCTTCCCTGGTATAACTTTGAGCGAGGTCATCGCATTCTCGTTGCCTGCTGCCTGCATTCCCAAAGCAGTCAAGACATGATATAAATACCCACCCGATGACGACCCCTCTGAGGACTCCCAAGTCCACTCCACGGGCCAATCCCTCGGAGCCATTTGCTCCAAGCCACCCGTCTTCGCGTCTGCAGCCTCCTCGATCCCCATAAACTCAATTCCCTCATCCACAAGCAACTGCACAACCTCCTTCGTCGTTATAACACAGTCCACATCCCGCACCTCCTCGTCAGTCGCAAAATCGGGGCGCGATGCCTCCAGTTTCTTGTCGAAGCACGGCATTACGCTCACATGATATATTTCGTCAGGTGATGCGCCTGATTCTGCTGATATGAGCCGCTTGAGGAGGGACCCGGTGATTTGCTGGGGAGACTTGATGGCAGAGAGGTATGGCAAGATGTGTGGGTGGGTTTTTTCGACGTAGCAGATCCATCCAGGGCATGCACTCGCAAGAACTGGCTTTTGGTGTTTGGATTGTGCCGCGGACTCAAGGACTTCCTCAGCGGAATACGCGAGCGATATCTGCCTGCCGACGCCGGTGCCAACGAGGTATTGGAAGCCGAGAATTTCGCGGAAGAGAGTGACTAATTTGGCGTCGACTGCATCGACGGAGATGTTGAACGCCGCCGCGAGCGATGCACGAGATTGGTGTGATATCGAGGCGACGAAAATTTTCTTCTTTTTCTTGTCGATGGCGTCGTCGTCTGGAACGGTGTCGTCTCTAGCTTGTCGTAGGACGGAAAGGAGCTCTGTATGGGATTGAAGGGAGACGAGGACAGATTCGGCGGAAGTTATACAGCCGCTACAGGCGAGACAATCGGAGAGGTTAATTTGTGCTGGCGTAAGCTGTTTGGCGGTAGTATCTGAGGATGAGACGCCACCGTCGATGGAGACCTCGACAGGATTTCCGTTCGAATCGATTTGAATCTCTGTGGGATCCTATAGTATGATGAGTCAGTATTGCCACCATGACAACCTTACACGACACGAAGTAATTGCAATATACATACATTTGTGTCCGAACGATTGACAACTACGGGATTGATGCATGCAAGACCCGGGGCTATGAAGTCGTTCAGATCCTGCGCCGATAGAATTGCGCTCATGACTGCAGTAATCACGCACAACTTGATTTCGATAGTTCCCTTTAATCACGAGGTTTTGAGATAAAACAACAGTAAACAGAAGTTTTCTGTATATAAATGATCTAGTGGGGTTTCCGAACCTCTCTGATAATTCAGCGGATTTGCTCCTGAAAAGTTATAGATCTGCAAACTTCTTTATTAGAATTTCGCGCCACAGATGTTTTCGAGAAGTCCCAAATGATAGAAGCCTCACTGCTTACAGAGCGTCATAGTCCAGTTGGACGCTTACCGCGCATTCGTCACAGCGCATCAATGGATATGCTCATAGAATTTTAATTACGTCAGAAGAGAGAAGAGTGTACAGTAATTATTGTTTTGAGGGTCCATCGACGGCACCGCGCATCGATGATCGGTAGCGAGGACCCGCAGTAGTGCTCCACTTCGAATTCCAATAAAGCATGAAAACAGCACGTCGAAATACCCGGATTGAGGGATTCAACCTAAGAATAGATAGCCACTAATGGCCGAGCGCAGATACTCTAACTGAAATTTTCAATTGGACAAAGAGGAGCGTCGAATATGTCGTAGATGGCACCCCTAGGTCGACACAAAACCCACACACAGATCCGAAAAACCTAGCGCATTAGGGTTGGTTCACGTACGGTCAACCCGCCAACCGTTAACAAACAATAGCCCTACCCCTAGCGAAATTCCCCTAACCTGACAAATTCTCGTGAACCCCCGGTTTCTCGAAAGTCAATAGGAGATTTGTCAACTCCAGTAACTGAACCTAACCCTACAATGCAACGCACTCTATTTCGTATGCAGTTAGCGTAGAACACTCAGTCACATGTGTGACTACTTTGAGCGGACAGTGTCGAGAGCATGTGACGGTTGAAAATTCCCGTTGACGCGGATTGCGGCTCTGTTGCCGCAATCCGTCGACCGGGAAAGTAACAGGCAGGGTAACGATTTCTGTCAAGCGTTGGTGAGTTGACCGTACGCGAACCTCCCTTTATTTGCCGCCAAGACGGCATGCCTCAAAATGTAAACAAACACTGTTGTGCTTGACTTCCATAACGTGCCTCCACAAATATTACATATACCATTGATTCCTTCCTTGCGTTTTCTCATACTCGCTGTGAGCCATCCGATATCACATATTCTAGCAGATCCAGTACAGGTAAGAACAGTTTTTGTTTGTGGTTAGCATATGAAGTCGTCATTGACCAGGCTCCTCCTGCCTCTGCCTAGCCCGTCCAACTACCACGTACGCAGCACACTATGTCAGATGACAGTATTATCACCCTACCACAACTGCGTGCTTCTGTACCAGTAGTTGTGCCGCAGCAGCCTGGAGAGCCTCCGTCCGATCAAGACTTGGTTTCAGCGCGCGTATATTTTAATGTATTGCGTGCTATGAGTGATGGTGGGTGGTGTTGATTTTGATTGTAGCATCATATTTCAAAAGCTCACTTTAATCTTTTAATCTATTGCAGAGGGAGGATTGAATGATGACCAACGTCCGACTTCTATAGAAATGACAGATGCCTTCCGCTATTTACAAGATGTGAAAGAAAGGATTAGGGTCACTCGTATGATTTGACTGGATGTATGTTTGACACTTCTTACAGCTACTAATTTCTTTGATCGTAAGGTGGCGATCCTTTGCAAGAGATACTTCGAGTGATGAATGATCGTTTTGACCGGATGAATGATCGTTTGGAACGAATGGAAAATACGCAAGCCGATATCTTGACTCGCTTGGACAATGTGACACGGTCGCAAACTTTTCTTTAATTGGACCTCTTATCGTATGTATCGACGATGCTTTGCACTTGTTTGACCGAGTCTAACGTTTTTGAATATAGGAGGCTAATAGAACTGCTGATGGGGTTCATACGACCATGAACGTCATTCCTTTTCGGGATGGTTCGATGCCGACAGAGCATCCCGTAAGTAAAATGTCTTAACAGAGGAAGTCTGACCCAATATCTCACTTATATTTGCATTTAGCATAATCTGCCGCCGCTTCGCACCCTGGAAGACATTCATGGCCTCAGAAGAGAGCAGCTTAACCAATATTGTATTGGTTATGGCGTTGCTCCCACTGGTCGCTTGGCCGACGTAAGGGCCAGCTTACGCGGCGCAATTGGGTTGAGAAATTGAAACGATTGTGGTTCGCTGTATTAATAGAATGCTATATATACTACTCAGGCCGGCTTTCTCAGTGGCACGCGACTCATGAGAATTAGAAGATTCAGGTTTCGTTATCTTGCTAACGAACAGTAAATATTCCAACTGTTGTAAACGATAATCTGTTGGAAGGTATGCTTTGCTGATCTTTCCGATGATTTCAACCATCTCTAACGCAGTAGACAGAACAGGAGCAACGCGCGATGCTGACTAAATAAATTAAATTTGGCTCGTGTTCAATTTTGAGGTCTACGATTGTTTTCCACAGCCAAGACAGTAAAAAAAATGACTGTATAATAGTACCTGTAGAGGAACTCAGTGAAATGACGTTTACAATGAGCTATGATTGGGGTGGTCTACGTACATTTGTCCGCCGTTGATCCTGTAAGATGTGAATGCTCCACTACCGTAAGGGTAGGGCACGGCATTAGCACATCGGATTAGGGTTCACAAAGAATCGCCGCGCCTGCGACGGGGACAGCGCCGAGAACTTCACTTGTGCACACATGGCTATTGCAGACTATAACGAGACCGCATAGATAGTCTGCACATGCGGTGCGTACAATTCGATTGCGTGAATGGATTCGATGCCCGAAGTTGTTCTGACAGGCCCGTGCACGATGGAGTTCTCAATCGAACGGGTTTGCATAACGACAGTTGTTTCTTCG